>QJOA01000420.1:0-56945 GCA_004155915.1 Monosporascus sp. CRB-9-2
TATCATGCTATATTTCGCTGGCCGTAACAGCTTTACGGTTTGATTTTGATGGCTGCCGTTATATTATCTCCTTTTAGAAACTTATATATGATTAAAGAAAGTGTACAAGTTTTTGTTAGCTATAGGTGCTGTTTTTTTTTTTTTTTTTTTTTTTTTTTTTTTTTTAATTCGGTTTTTATTTTTGCAGCCTTATTATTATCGGGATAGTTTTTGTTAATTTCGTTAGCAACCGCTGTACGTATTTATTTTGATAAACGGATTAATAATTTAAATGCTTTAAAATATTCCGTATAAAATCGTTTTATTACGATTAAGGCGTTTTTAAAGTTAGTTACGGAGTATTATATTTTATCGGGACCGTAACCTTTTTATTTGGCTTAATATTACAACTTTTTATAGCGCTTATTAAGTTTTGATTATTTAATTTATTTTATTTCGAATTTTAGTTTACCGTTAATTTTTTTAAATAACGATGGTATCTAGATTTATTAAAATAACGGGTTATTATTAGTTTTACGTAACCGATCGGCGTGAAATAAGTTAGTTATTTCGTAATTTAATAGCAAATTAAAATCGAAATTATATCTGCGTTTTTTTTTAAATTTTAAAAATTTTTATTTATTATAAGTTTAAGTAAGTAATTACTATTTACGTTACGAAGCTTTTTTTATAGAAAAAAACTTTGTCGCCGATTTTAAAATTAATTAGGTAACGGTTTTTATTAATTTACGTTTTTTTAACGTTTTTACGTTTGTAACGTAGCTTTTTTGTAAACGTTTAAACGTTTTTAATTCGTTTAATAATTATTAATTCCCGTTAAATTGGTTCGGTTTTTATTTTTGTTATATTTAAGTTTAACGAAAATAATTTCCGAATATTTTTGTTTAATATAATTTTTAACGAAATTATATTAATTAACGAATTTTATAATAAATTATACGTAAAATTTAATGCCGGTATATATACGTTTTAATCGTTTTGGTATTTATTAATATAAAAACGTAAACGTTAATTTAAATTTTAATTTATAAATTTGATAACTTTTTAGGTTTATAGGTATAAAACGTTTCCGTAATAATATTTTGTACCGGTAAGTTCGTTTAATTTAATTAAAAATTAAAAATTAAATTATTTTATGTTATTATTAATTTAAATAACGGATATTCTAAAAAAACGATATAACTATCGATAATATCGGCTGATTAAGGTTTCGGTAATATTAATTTCTTTACTTAGTAAGGTTGCTATAATTTTATTAAGTTTATTAATAAACGTTTATATATAGTTATAACCGTAACGGTTTTTCGGCATATTTTTTCTGTCGACGACGACGTAATTTTAAATATTATTCGGAATAAGGAAAAAATAAAAAGTTCCAGGGTTTTGTTTTAAAACGTTTTGTTTCGACGGTAATCGTAATAGTTCCGGATATATTATCGAATATTTTACTTAAATTAAAGCTAGGTATATTTTTGTATTAATATCTTAATTATTTTGTTTTGGTCAAGGTGTATAAATATTCTAGGTACGTAAGTTTTGTAAAAAAGTGCAGTATAAAGGAAGATACGGCCGTTAGTTTTTTTTTGGAATATTATTAATTTATTATTTTTTTTGTTTAAATTTTGCGTTTTGTTTTCGTAATAGATAAGGTTAATTAAATTAGTATTTTGTAAGATATTTTCGATTTGTATTTTAAATAGCATTTTGTTAATAGTAACGATAAAAAAGTTTAATTATTTTGGCGAAATTAAGGTTTAATTCTTTTTAGGTTTTGATGGTAAATAAATTAACCGTTTTCCGTAATAAGGTATCCGTAATAATATTTTCTTCATTAGGTTAATATTAGAAAATAATATTAAAGTTAAAAAGGAAATTAGCTTATTAGATTTGGCGCGTAAAAAAAATACGTTTATTGTAAAATATAATAAGGTTTAATAATCGGTTTTAATAAAAAAGTTTTATCCTTAAAGTTTAAGGTAATAATATTTAAAAATTTGGATTATAATAAGTAATTTTTGGTTTTAAATAAAATACGTTTTTTTATTAAGATTATAATTTTCGTAAAATATTTTACGGATTTTTATTTATTATTTTATTATTATTATTAAATAAAACTTTTAATTACGTTACGAGATATATTTATTTTTATTTTAATCGATTAATTAAATTTAAAAAAAATTAAGATTTTATAAATAAACCGTTTTATTTTTTCGAAAATTTATTTTTATTTAGATTTTATTATAAATTTTTTTAATAAACGGTTTAATAATTCGGTTATGCTGTTTTTATAGTAATAAAATATTTGTACGTAATTATAAAGTTTTATAAATAAACAAATTACGATACGGTAATTAAAATTTTCGAATTTTTATTTTTAAATTATTTTAATTTTAATTAAATTGAAAAAAATATTTACGTTTATTTTTATAATAATACCGAAATAATTTATTCTCTTAACGTTAAATTAAAACTTTTTAATATTTTTTTAAAAAAAATTAGCTTTATATAACCGGTAAATAAATTTTTCGAAATATTTTTAATATTTTTTTTAAAACCGTAATAAATTAATACGTTATCGGTATAAACGTTCGTATAATAATTAAAAAGTTTATATAATTAAATATTAATAAACGATTATTATTAAATAAAATTTATTTTAAATTTAAATAAAAATATATTTTATTAAAACGTTTTTAACGGATTTTAAATATTATTAAATATTCCAATTTAATAATAATACGAAATTTATAAAACGTTTAAATAATTTTAATTTTAATAAAACGTTTCTCGTTTTAATAGTTAAATATAATACCGTTAAATAAAAAAATTAAAATAAAGTAATTTTTTAAATGTTAATGTTTTTAACGATGATCAATATAAAACCGGCGTTCCGATAAATATAATTTTAAAATAAACAAAATTAAAACGGTATTTTTCATATATATATAATTTAATAAAGTTTATTTCTAATAATTTATTTATCACTTTTTTTTTACGGAAAATATTAAACGGATAATCGGTAAATTAAACTTTTAAAAGTAAGTATTGGTTAATTAAATTCCAAAATTACGTTATAATCGGATCGGAAATTTAAAAAAATGTTAATTTTTTTTTGGGAAAAAAATCTTTTTAAACAAGTGAAAAATTCTGGTCAAAATTCCCGGATTCGTTTTGCGTATTTCGGGTCTTTATTTTCGGAAAAGGAGATTTTTTAACCGTTATATATTTTCCAATTTTATAAAACGGTTAACGTTATAAAGTTTAACTTTTTATTTTTTAATTTTGTTTTAAAATAACGGAAATTTATTTCATCGTTCCGTATAAAGGTTAATTTTTAATTTATTCGTTAACGAAACGATAATTACGTTATTTTTAATAATTTTTATCACGAAAATAATCGGCTTAATATTATATATATCCGACATATCTTTTTTATTTAATATATTTAATAAAATAATAAATACGGGTATCAAAATAAAATTATTTTCGGATTTTCTTTATAAACGTCGAAAAATCTAGTATTATTTATCGGCCTTTTTTATAATACGGTTACGGCGGTTAACGTTTTTTTAAATTTTAAAATTAACGTATCCGTTTAATAAATATCGGATTAAAAGTTTTATTATTGGTAAGAACTTAACTAAAATTAGAAAGTTATCGGGCCAGATAATACTTTTATTTTTATAATTTAATAATAAATTATATTTTTTTATTTAATTAAAACCGATAAAAATATTATATTCGATATTTATAATTTAAAAACTTAATTAGAAAAAAATCGTCCGTTAATTTCGAATATTATAATTATTTAAACTTTTACTTAATTAAGAAATTATTTCCGATAATTTTATAATTAAATTAATTTTTTTAGCCGAATAATATAAATTTATAATTATTGTTTCGTTTATTTAACAAAAAAAAGACTAACAAAAATCGGGTTTATGTTTCGATATTACATAAAGCGGTAATATATAAACTAATTCCATTTATTTAAATTTAAGTAATTTTAATAAAAATTTTACATTTTTTAAAATTATTTATTTCCGTTATTATTAACAAAAAAAATTTTAAGGAATCTTTTAACGGTTTTACTCTTTTTCCGATTTGTCGGAATTAAACAAATTTTTTTAATTTTTACCGTAATAACCTTTTTTTTTATTAAGGCAGTTACTAATTTTATATCCTGTTTTGCTATAATTAAATTACGTACTTACCTTTTAATAAGCCTTTTTCTTGACTTTCGATAAAGGCTTGCCGGTATTACCCGAAATTTTTAATTTACCGGGATTATTATTCGAACGGGAAATTTTATTTTTATTTTTCGGTTTATTATTATTAAGGTCGTATAATTAGAGCTTACGCTTTTGTTAACGGTTTTTTTAAACAAATTAATTATTATAAGCAGTTATAACGATATAATTATAAAACTTTTTATAAATAACGTTAAAATTACGGTTAATTTTTAAAAAAACGTAAATTAAGGTTGAGAAAAAAATATTTTTATAAAACTTGCTTTTATTTATCCTTTGTGATTTTAACCTTTTAAACGAAAACATTAAATTTAAAAATAAAATCGTAAATATTTTGATTTTTGCCAGGTTTAAAAATAAAAGTACGAAAAATTTTGTAATAACGAAAACTTGGTTCGAATCGTAATACGATAATTTCAGTATTTGGATTATTTTGGTTACGTAAAAAAAATTATATAATTAATTGGTAACGAATTTTAATTACTTATTTAGCTTTTTCTTTTAAGAAATTTATTAAATAAACTATACGAATTTTTTCGTTCCGAAAAATTAATTTATTTATTTCGAACTTATTTACAACTTTACGAACTTAAACGTTAAATTTGGTTTTATTATTGCTAAACTTAATTAGGTCGTTAACGCGGGTTTTTTTTTCGGTTATAACTAAAATTTACGTTATTATTTTCCGTAAATTTGCGGAAAGCGGGCCATATTGCCATACCGGTAGGGCGAAACGTACTAATATTACCGAAAACGTTATTAATTATATTTTCCCGGTAAAAGCGATTAACGTCGTTAAAAAAAAATAAACGAATAATAGCTTTATTTGGCCTAAAGGCGAACGATTTCGTTACGGAATTTTTGAAGTTTTTTCTGGACGTTCTAGTTATCGTCAGCCATCTTATCGATTAATTGTTTATTAAGATCGGGTTTTAAATAATTATGGTTTTAATTTTGGTTTTAATCTAATAAACCTTTTATTTTTAAAAAATCGGTTTCGTTTTTTGGTACGTGGTTTTTTGCTGTTTTTTTAAGGTATCTATCGTTTTTTCAAGGTATTTATCATTTTTTAAGGTATTTATCGTTTTTTATACTTTGATTTAAGTTTTAAGAAAGTATTTCATTTTCTATATTCTTAATTTTACCTTTAATTAATTTAAATCATTTTAAACGTCGATTAATTAATAAATAACTTTTCTTAATAGATATTTAGTTTTAGTATTAGTTAATCTAGGTCTTAATTTTAAGTTTAATCTAGAACGCGTTATTTTTCGTCGTTACGTATCGACGTAAAAAAGATATAATACCTTATTTATTAATCGTTAGATTAACAAAAAGGGGAATAAGCTTAAAATAATAATACGATTAGTATTAATATAACATAGTAACTAATTTATTAACGCTATAAACGAAAATTTTAAGCTAAAAAAAAAGGAAAGAAAAGCAGAACCGCAAAGTGCGTAAAGATCCATAAATATTTTTACTTTTTATATAGCAAGTAGCTAATTTATGTGGCAGCTATCAGCCCTATATGACGGTTGCCAGCCTCACGGTTTGATCCTGGTGGCTGCCGTCACACGTACCTGGATTAAAAATATTTTGATTTTAAGTTAAGTAAAAAAAATCGTTTTCAAAATAATAATAATTAAGACATAAAAAACGGTAAGCTAGATAACCTTTATAACGATTAATTATCGTGACGGTAATTTGGCGAAGTTTACCTATATAAATAAGGCTAAATTAGCCGCTATAATTATTATTAATATCAAAAAAGGCCTTATAATAATTATTACGAATTTTACGAAAAGTATAAAAATAATTAAGATATTAAAGCGTTTATTTATAACGAAAGCTATCGATTAGAAAATAATTTTTTTAATTTAGTTATAATTTATTAAATAAATAAAAATTATACGTTCGATTATATAGTTAATTTTAAAAACTTAGTACGACGGTATAACGGAATCGATATACCGGTTAACGCTAGTTAATAAATTACTATATTTATTAATTTGATTCGAAATCGTTATTACGATTATACCGTTTAAAAAAGTCGAATAAAAGGAACGCTTTATTAATACTTAACTATAACGGTAAATTAAGTATATAACGACTTCCTTGCCGAATTTCGAAATAGAAATACGAAAAAATAATCGAAAGAAAATATATATAACGCAAAGCGATAATGATAAGATAAGCTAACCTAGAATAAAAACGGTGAATTACTTTGTTTTAATTATAATAAATATGAATATATAACGAAGAATTACCCAAAAAGACTAAAGGATTTTTACGATAAAAAGAGATAAAATAAAGCGCATTTTATTGCTTAAGGCCTTAAGAAAATATATAAATTTAGCGGAAAGGAATTTTAAAGGCGCCGACGACGTCTAAATAGCTTTATAGCAATCTTAGAACCATAAGAGCGTATCAACAATTAAGGTGATTTGTTAAAAGAGCTTTAAAAAAAACTAAAAGGTTTTAATATATAGCCCTAGAATTATAAGAATAAGGAAGCTAAAGCTATATCTGGCTGCTTTCAACTTCAGTTGTAAGTAAGAAAACTTAGACAGCAACCTAGTCTGAATTATAACATATTTTTGCCTACAAAATTTAATCTATTTATTATTTAATTACTATTATTTAATATAATATTTTAATTAATTATTAATAATAAGTTATTACGGTATTAAAACTTAAGATAATTTCTTTTTATTATAATAATAAATAACGATATAGCTTAATTTTAAAAATTAATAACCTGAATAATTATTATTTGAAATTTTTTTTTTATATTTATTTAAAAAAAAATTCTTTTTTCAATATTAGTAATTATTTTGTTTATTATTATAAAAAGTTTTATTAAAAATTTAATTTTGTTAGAGTTATAAATATTCTTTTTTATAATGCGGTATTTTATTATAATAACTCGAATAAATTCGAATTATTTACGAAATATTTTTAAAATTTCAATATAAAATTTGTTAATAAATAATTTCCCGATTTAAACGCGATTTTTTTTTTTTTTTTTTGCCGTTTAATAAAGTTTGATATTTAATTAATTTTAACGCGTTTTATAACGCGCTTGGTTAATAGTATATTAGCTATATTTTTAACGTGTTAAAGTTAAATAAACAACGTTTACGTATTTAAATTAAGGACTTTTTCGATAATAAATTTTTTTCGGTCGGCGTTAATTTGCGCAAATTAAAGACGGTATTAAATCGAGCGCGTTTACCTTTAATTTGCGTTTTTAAAGTAATTAATAGGACTTTATAAATAAAATTAAGTTTTTTATAATTAAATTTCGGGTTTTAGTTTTTAGTCTAAACGGTTAAGATTGTTTTTACTTTTTTTATAAGCCGTTTTAAATTATAGTTGTTTAAAAACAAGTAATTAAAAATAAGTAGTTAGAATAATAAAAAAGTATATAATTCGTATATATATATAGCTTGCTTATATAGTACGTTATTATATTTTATAATAATAAATCGAATAGATTCGAACTATTTATAAAATATTTTTAAATTTCAAATAAAATCCGTTAATAATTAATTTTTCGATTTGAATACATTAAATTTTTTTTCGCCGTTTAATAAATTTCGATGTTTAATTAATTTTAACGCGTTTTATAATACGTTAAGTAAATAATAAATTATTTATATTTTTAACGTATTAAAATCAGATAAAAAACGTTTACCTATTTAAATTAAGAATTCAGTCGATAATCGATTTTTTTTTCAGTCGGCGTTAATTTTTATAAAAATAATAATAATATCGGTATAAATACCTTTACTGGTAAAATAATATATTAAGGTAAAAGATAAGATTTTATAAATAAAATTAAGCTTTTTATAATTAAATTTCGGGTTTCGTTTTATTAACTTAAATAACTAAATTTATTCTCTTTTTTTTATAAAGCGTTCTATAATATTGGCGTTAAATAATAAACGATTAAAAGTAGGTAATTAGGATCGCTAAAAAAGTGCTACGTTTATTAATATATTAACCTTACTGATGTAGTACGTTAATATATTTTAATAATTAAAATTTTAATTTAAATACGTTTTAAAATTTTACTCGTTTTTTATATTCGACGTTAACTTAAATTCGATACGTATCGTAATACGTTAAATAAATGATAAATTCGTTTTATTTTTTACGTATTAAAGTGGGATAAAAAAAAGTCCGTCTATTTAAATTAAAGATTCATTCGATAGTCGATTTCTTCTAGGTCGGCGTTAATTTTCGCAAATTAAGGACAATATCGAATCGGGTATATTAGTATAAAACGTTTTATATCATTAATATTAAAAAATTAACAATTAAAATTAGGTAATTAAGATGTTAACAAAAAAAGGTTAACAAGTTTATTTAGCTCGCAAGTTTATATAAAACGTTAATATAATATATTATTATTAAGTTATTTAAATTTATTATTACGAGGCGTTAAAAAGTATTACATTCGCTTATATATTGCGCTCGCTTATATAATACATTATTTTTAAAATGCTAAATATTAATAATAATTATTATTAAAAAGTTTAAAATGGAAAAAAATAGATATTTTATTTAATATTATATTTAATTTATAAAATTAACGTTAGTTAAAGAAAGATAATTATTAACAGTATTCTTAACTTAAATACACGCGCATATTTTCATCCGGTTTTAAAATGTTAAAAGTTAACGATTATTATCGTAAAAAGGATTTAATATTAAAATAAAACACGTTCGAATTAATATTATTAATAGCGAACTCGAACATAATATACGTACTTATAAAAACGTTATTAATATATTTAATAAAAAAATTTAATTAGTATAACTTAATTTATTACGTTATAGTTAATATATATATATTTGTTATTAAAATTATGTCGGAGTATTAAAAAGTGTCTAGCTTAGTAGTATGTTTAGTTCGCTAATATAATACGGTATATTTTATTTTAATATGTAATTTATTTTTAATTATTTTATTTACTTATTAAACGTTTTTATTATTTTTAAAAGTAAGTAATTTACTGCCGGTTGTTTTGCGCGAATTTATCGATAGCTTTATGATTTTTAGGCGCGTTTTATAAATTAAAATTAGTGTTATCCTACCTATTCCCAACCGACGACAACTCAACCCGACGCCAAGCCCACTTTCCAACCTCGATTCTATCGCGATATATTCGAACCACTCCTTCAGCGCGCTTAAGGCGGTAGGCTGGCTCTCTTGAAGCTCGCGCTGCCCCGGGCAGTCCTGGCTCAGGCTCAGATTTCTCTGGCAGCTCGAGTTCCTGCTCCGACGGACCGTCAAGGTACAATCGCCACGAGGTAACGAGTCGCAACCAAATGCAAAGCTCCCGGTAACAGGCGCATGACCACATAATTACGACTGATACTCGAGGTACGCGGTGGAAAATGTTCACTTGGCCTTCCCGTTACCAGATTCCTAAAATCCGCATAGAACCTGCCTGAACTGCCACCCTTGTATACTCCGGTACCGAGATGCTCAGCGGACGCGTCAAGAAATCTCGAATAGAGATACCATTGCCTTCGAAGCCTCGACCATATCGGCCAGGAGACGGCCCGGCTCTTGCCCCGATCACGCTTGCCTTGAAAAGCGATACAGACGCCTTCATCGTCGACAAGCGCGTCCTGCCAGGCGAACCCGTACATGGGGAACTGAAACTGGAGATGTACTACGTAGTGGGATGGCCGGACCTACCTGCTGGGCGTGTAGTTATCAACGCGAAACAAATCTACGATTACGTCTCACCTCGGACGCTGGAGGACTTCGAATACAAATTAACGATAGAGAGGGAGGAGGAGCAAGAGAGACAAGAAACAGAGGAGGCAAAGCGTAGGGCTAAAGCCGCGGCTAAGGCAGCAGCATCATCTACAAGCGCGACACCCAAGACACCCAAGGAGCCTACGCTTACGGTCAAAGGCAAGAAACGCGGCCGCCCGAGCAAGGCGGACTTGCTCGCGCGAAGCGTGGCACAGCAGACGAGCGTCGATGAAAATGTCGAGGTTCCATTACCGCCTATGAGCACATCTGGTCCCTCGCTATCCACGCCGCAGAAGAAGCTTGCGACGGCGACTCCCGCCACTGTGGATACCGATGACGCCGAAGGAATAGACGAAAGAGAAGAGGAAGCGGCAAATATAGAGGACGACTCAGACACTGGCGATGCGATATTCAACCAATTATATCTTGAAGCGACTGCATTCGATAGAACTAGAGAGGCAAGTATACAGGAAGTTACGGCGGAGGAGATCCCGCCACTGAAACTCCAAGCCGCATCACCACAAGAGCCAATCAACGGCAAGCTCGGTTTATCAACTCCCAGTCGTCCTCGACCGCAACCTCAGACTAGCCAGACCCGAGCAGCATCTCACCCGAAATCAGAGCCTACACAGAAAACAACTTTACAACATTATGGTTTTACTCCGGCAGCACGCAGTTCTGGAAAATGGCCGTCACCTACACCAAAGCCGACACAACCAACAGTGAAAGCCGATCCTGATATCCCCCTGAAGACACCGACGACTAGCAAGTCATCCCGCAAGCGGAAGCGAGTGGTGTCAGAAGAACCATTATGGGAGGTGGAGCGTCTAGAAGGCGACAAGACAGAGGAGGTAGATGGGGTGCAGACGCGCTTTTTCAAAGTACTCTGGAAGGGAGACTGGCCGCCCGACGAGAACCCAACCTGGGAACCCGAAGAAAACATTCCGCGCAAGCTGATCAAGGTGTACCTGAGGCGCAAGGCTGGTAAAAGCGACCATCGTTCACCCTCCGTCAAAGGATCACACACGCCGAAAGCTAAGCGTCCCCCCCCGCCCGTTAGGAAGTATTCGAGTGTCGCGGAGGCGTTCGAGGGCGTAGCAGACGAGGAACCATCGCGTGTGAGAAGGCCCGCCAGGGATATAAGTGCGGAAGCGGAAGTCGGTGCCGATGACGATAACGGCGAGGAACAGCTTATCGTCACAGAGGAGCAGCAGCAGAGGCGGAGCGGCTTTACGTCGCCTTCGACGCTAGCCTCTGTCGCTTTCATCACTTCCTAGGGCACAGTTCGATGTCGCGCTCACAAGGCAAGTCGCGACATCGCTTGAGAACTATGGAGACCGCCAACATCAGCACCAACACAACCATAGCAGCAGTTCCGGGTCTTGGAACGGCTCGAGGACTAATTTACTAGCGGCTGAGCGCTTTCCCCTGAGCCAGTTGCGGCGCGCTGCTTGTAGAGCTTCGCGTTAGAAGTAGACGTAGGGCTTAAGCATTTTTGGACCTCGCTCCTCACCGGCATTGTAGTCGGTCATGCAAGGGAGCACTTTTCTGTGGCCGTGATTAATGAGCAGGCCCCTTGTGTATTTATGACATCGCGGCACGGTATACGCGTTCCTTCGAAGTGATACCGGAGGCGTCCTTTATTAAGGATGAGATACATCAGAGTGCATTAAAAGGATTGGAAACCTGGTTATTCGTTGCGTCTTCGTGATATGGATCTATGTTGGCAGTACCAGACATGGCACTCATCACTTCGACCATGGCTACAGAGATATATCATTGATCGTATAATCGACGGGAAAGAGGTTGCGTAGAGGACTTAAGCACTATGCTTGGTAGATCACATCGTAATGATAGCATGACTTTACTTGACATCTTACGAAATTCGAAAAGCAAAATAGACAAATGGCATGGTTGATATCACGTTGATCCGCCTCAGCACGCATCCACCAGGCGTAGAAAGCCGCGGCTATTATCTACAGTCGCGCCTTCGAGTCTTCATCTAGCAGTACCAAGAGACTTACCACGAAGTGAACCGGTCGGAACTGCCGCACCAGCAGCACGAAGCCATTACAGTAGACGATTAGCAGATTATAGTACCCACAACACCATTTATCTCAAAAACCTGTTAGGAAATAAACTCAATTAGCAAGTTGCCTGCGTGGCTTATCTATCTAAAGCCCATGGGCCGTAGATGGATACCGATCGTATCCCGTTCCGTCAGTCGAGTATTAAGACCAATCCATGAAGCCTCCCCGCAGCTGGCCATCGGAACCCGTCCGCAAAAGAGTTCCCAGAAGATCATCGGCTACGGGTTATGATCATTTTGCCTTCTGCCTTGGTCCAAAATTCTGTGTGTTGTGTCATTGTGAAGGAGGGAAAGGGAGGTTGCTGTCTCGTTGTCGGAGACTTGCTGTCTGATTTTTTTTTCCCTTAAAAAATTGAGGGCTCTGGTTTTGGGTGGCTGAATATGAATCGCAATAGATACCAAGAAAATCAAATGCCGTGATCTGAGGAAACGAGGTCGGGCCAAGGACATCGGCCGAGCAGATCGCAAGAGAAGTGTTCATATGTCAGATCCTCTGGACTAGAAAGGCGGCAGCACCGGCGAATGGATATCCACCGGCTTCTAGTATCCGTACTTGAGGTGGTAATGGACTCTAGGAGTCTTAGCTTTAATCGTCTCGATAACATCTTTGAGGTCAACCATGCTCTCCTCCGGCGATTGCTCGCGCAGGCCTGCAAGTGCCTTCTCAAGATCCTTGATGGAGACCTTGAGAATCTTCTGTGCAGGTTTAGTCCCGTCCCCGTCGTCACCAATGCGTGCCTTGCTGGCCTGAACGGGATCCTGGTAAGGATTGGAGTCCGAACTGGTGTCCGTTCCCGCTGTGCCCACAGGGGCAGGCTGTCCAACTGACGTCCTGAAAACTCCTAGACCATCACCGTTATCATCATTCATGCGCTGGTTCTGAAGCTGACTGGCCAGCTCAGAGATTGTAGTGCCGAGATTATGATTGGGGAGATTAGCCGGGCCGCCGCGTTGTCCTGGAAGTTCGGGTTTAGCAGCTGTCGTAGGAGTACCATCCGCGGACTTCTCTACAGAACGGATGTTTTCCATAGCCGGGCCCTGTACCCATTGGTCGAGGATGCTCTTGTAAGGTCCTCTCGCCAAAATGGCTCCCTTGAATCCGAGTGGTTCAATGGATCCGGCACAGGGGTCGGCACCGATGAAGATGTCAGCCGCTGTGGCCCCGGTGGGAGGCCTAGTAATGAACGCCTTGAAGACGCGGCGTGCATGGTCTATACTGCAGAAGAGTAGGAGCAGCGTTCGGTCCTCCTCCATCCACACATCCTCCAGGGAGTCTTGGGGACGTCGGTACATGGATTTGAGGTTGACGTTGAAAACATCCGCGATGGCCTTGGGTGGGAAATTCTTGATCACAACACACCGAGTGAAGCCGCGTTCGACGTCCTGTAGGACATCCTGGTCGGTGGGGTAGGTAGGCGTAGCGTCGAGTCTCACCTCGACTTGAGCACCGAGGATGGCCTTGATGTTGTTTTCTGCAAAGTCGTAATATTTGCGTGCTTGGTCAGCCAGAAGGAACTCGACATGAGCCATGTTGCCCGCCTTCGTCGCGGTGACGATGAGGCCACCGCGCACGGCCGAAAGGACAACACGCAGAGGACAATCATCGCGAGGAAGATGGAAGAAAGTTAGTCCACGCTGGAAGCCCTGTCGCTGCGATTCCTGTAAGCTCATGTCTGGGCCATATTGGATGCCATAGCGGAATACCTGCGGGAGGGGGAGCAAGTGCGCTGGGGGACCCATATGAGATACGGCGGTTGCTCGGCGAGTCACCAGGGCCCTATGGTGCTGAGCAGCATCGGCCCTTTCCGCCTCTGTGAGGAAAACCCTCGTAACAGTGTCCTCATTTGGGGGTAGAGTAGCCGGAGGCCCACGAATTGAAGAGCCTTTGTCTGGCTTCCAGAATCTACCGCGTGGCATAGGGGCAAAGGAATTGTTGTCAAGGTGATGATTTTGGATAACAGCGGGGACAGCGGTGTAGTTGAAGAAATTATTTGTTGGCTTTGGTAAAATATCGTGGGTATTGTCGTGAAAGGCTGCTGCCGAGACCCCAGCTTTTGAGCCAGTTCGAAGATGGAACGAGGGGTTAATGTTACCTCCAGTCGAGGGGTCTGGCCGACTACATGCTGAGATGACTCTATCATGTGTCGCTGACAACTCTTCGCTTTCTGAAGAAGTGTCGGACACTGCAAGGAGTGTGACTAGAGGAGTCTCCTCCAAACTACCCAATTCCTAATCGAGTTCGTCTGTGGAAGTCCAGCGTCGACTTACATTGATTCTTCTTGTTCGACGAGGATCTGTCTCGGTCATTTGTTGATGGATATGAAATATCGTCTCCCCACGGTAACGGCTTTCCCCTCGAGGGGAGCTTGCAAGCTCGGAAGTGCTCTCTGTCTCGGTTACTTGTCCTAAGATGTCAAATATCGTCTCCACGCGGTGACCGCCTTCTGTTGCATGGGGGCCTACGAACCCGGAAGAGCCATCGGCCTCGTTCACTCGTCGTAGTTTACCGACGCGAGCCTCTCCGCTGTGACCGTCTTCTGTTTGTGGGGGACATTCAAGTCCGGAAGAACTACCCGCTGGGGTGGATTCGACACGTGCGAGGCTTTCCGGAATTCCTGCAGTAGGACACCCAGGGTTATAGCCTCCGTCTTGAATGGTATGCGGCTCGTTCCTGGCAGGGCTGCCGGTAAGTGCAGTCCAGGTTGCAGGAGTAGCAGCCTGGAGCGTTTCGTCATTGTTCAGCACCTTGGGAAGAAGTATATGTGGACACCGGGGGTCATATCTCGAAACCTGAACGGTGCGCTTCTCCCGTTTCATAGGCCTATTGTTGACCGCAGCTGGACCAGAATCAATATCGCAGTTGTCAGTCGAATTCACTTCCGAATTGCCTGTACTGTTTCTGTTGTTCATGTCAGACCAACTACCGTTACCTCTTGCTTGAAGTCGTTCATCGTCAGAGATTGTAGGTTGACGGCCCCGAACACTCATCGGCATATTGGTGCAAGGGGTGCTGGGCCTATCGACCCAGGGCCAGTCACCCGCGGTAGCTTGGACATTATCAGAGCGATCGGTAACGGATCTATCACCGTCCAAGCCTTCAACAGAATCAACGATATCCCATTCTCCAGGTGAACTAATTTCCACCCGGGATAGACTGGCAAGCTGTGTCTGTAAGGAAGCGTCGTCGCCGAATGACAATGCCTGGGACTGAAAGACATCATTGGAGTGTGATGACTTGCGCGGTGAAACAAAGGAGTCACCAATGGTGTTAGTGAGGATCTCCCCATGGGCAATTAGTCTTGCTTGAGGGCGGATGTCGGACGTTGAAGGCTCGAGAACTCTGGAAGCTTTCGCTCTGTCATGATATATAGCCTCGAGCTTTTCAATATCGTTCAGATGCTGATTGAATTCTGAGGCGAATGCTTCGTATGAGGCCATTCTCCGTTGCAGATCGTCGCGAATAGCAGTGACGGTAGTGGGACTTGCCAGATCACAAGTCTGGCAGATAGGTTTGCTGTCAGAAGCGATCAGCTGATTATGGATAGCGTCTACTTTGAGGGACTTTCGCTGGACATCGATATGTTTTTCAATGGTTCGCTTATCCTGGAAATAAGGATCTTGGGCGGAAAGGGAACCAAACTCCCTAACAGCTTGGCAAAGCTCCTCCCTAGCAACGTCCTCATCGCGAGTGGACATCCTAGAGCCCTGGAGCGACATGTTTCGGTTGCGCGCTACGATGAATATGCTTCAAAAGACAATGCTGTGCAATGTTCGCTTTGATTTTGAGGGAGACTAGTGGAGAGGGAAAGAGGGAGTGAGTTTGTTAAAGAAGTGAAGAGACAATCACGCTAGGGCAAAGAACCGCTCTTGGGAAAGGCAGTCGCTCCAATAATGAGAGTGGTGTAAAAGGTACGAGGGTACAAATGAGGCTCAAGGTAGGCAGGTAGGAATTGGGCGAGGAGAGAATTAGGAAGTATGGTGTAGTGGCATGGTCAAGTAGATTTGCTGTTCAGTAGGGTAACTTGGCCACGCGGATCCTTGTTCGTCCTGTGAAGAGGGTTGACTCCGGTCAAGGCGCTCAGGCCAGTAGGAGCTACTCGTCTGTAGGATGGTGCCTTAGGTATGGCGGTGGCGGATTCTGTCCTCGCTAGTTGGTGTTCACAATAGCTTTTGCTTAGTACTGCTAACGACCTAGGCAAGACAGGAACAACCTAAAGAGTGGTCAATTGGTTACTGCTCAGTTGCCTTTAGGTGGCCCCGAGCCGTTAGGAAACGACAAAGACCTACCTTTCCTCTCGATGGTGAGTATCTGCCTGACCGCTTTCCCGAGACTGGCAGTGTCTAAGATTAGACGGACTTGTTCTCTGAGTAGGGTCAGCTGCGTACCGAGTTTGATGGTAGCTGCTGCTCATAGGATACCAAGATTCGCTAGTATCTGGCGAGAAGTATTCAGGTATGAGTATGATAGGCCATGGAAGAATGCTGAGTGTCGAGGCTGGAAAGTGGCGAAGTAAATGGCATCAGAGAGACGTAATCTGAGGCAACTGCCTGCCTCACTTCCAACCAGCCGGTGAGATGTGTAACAGGTTGATCCGGTGAGACTAGGTCGTTAAGATTGAAGTCCTGAACTTGGGGAAGATAATACGAATGTTTCTACTGGGATAGGAATGAACGAAGGCACTGACACCTAGACGGCAATGGTTGCAAGAAGTCTGGAAAGAGTACGGCCCCTTCCTCGTCCTTTTAGTGTTGAATGGTTATGGGGCCTACGCGTTGTGGTTTGGTGGAAAGGAGTTGTTCCAATTGTTATGAGTAGTCCGCGGGTAGGTTAATAGGTGTTCTGCTGTTCTGACAGGCTGGAGGAGTTGGCTATTGCGTAACCACCGATGGGAGAGAATGTTAACATAGTACTTGTGAAGCGAGGGAAGGCATCTAATAAGAGAGCACATTCGGATAGGTAGTTAAGAGGCATCCTTCCAGTACCGGACGTCTTGCAGAACTAATGGTCAGGTTGAAGGCTGTAACCAGAATAATATTACGAAGACAGCCTATTCGGAGACCTTAGTGTAAATCATCGGGCGTGTTAAGTTGAAGAAGACGGCTTGCAACTGCTGGCTCCTTCCTTGGCAAACAAGGGGAGCTATTCAGTGCTAGGGTATATCCAGCGAATATCCCGAATTGCGCTTGATTTTGAGAATGATGGGTTATTGGAGGCCTCGGCCGAATCACTGGGAAAAGGAAGAGGTAATTATTCGTTCACTTATATATATTCTTACTGGCTATAGCAGGCGGCGCATAACTATACTTCTTGTTCTGACCGCTCAGAAATCAGAGCAGCATTGAGGGAAGATGTCGGACGACGGCTCAAGTTAATACATGGAGCGAGTGCATAGGTGGCTCATCCATCCACGGGAAAAGAACGACCTAGTAGCGCGAGTGTTAGGTAGCCAGATTTTTCTCACTGATGGATGAAATTTTCAGAGTTCTCTATAATAAGTTCAATGCTGAAGCAGAAGTTGGCGGTAGATGGCCGATTTCATAAGGGGGTATATATCCTAACACTGAACTAGAAACAACATATTTAATTCGGCTTTTAATTAGCATACACCACGTGACATCCCTGAGATACCGTAACAGGTGCCACGGGCGTTGTGTTCCTATGCTGGAGGGAAGATTTAATTATACGTTTCCGTTCGTAAAGTCTAACTACTCGTACACCGGGCTAACTTGCGATCTATACCACCAGTTACCTAGGTAATAGCCCCTTACCTTTCACGGATATTCGAGCTGCTGTCTGCTATCGAGGTAGTGCAGGTCAAATCGGTATGGACGTTGGGGCAATAGCCTGAAAAGATGTGTAAAACTCGCTGGAACGAGAATAAACGGGTGATGTTGTCGCGCAACAAGACCTACCGAACTGAAGCTTAGACCATGAAAGGAAGCTATGGTCACGAGAAGGGTTAGGGGTGGGGTGTAGAATACCAAGTTACTGTCCAGGATAGATTCCAGCTGCATCCAATAAGACGGATTATATATAACCGCAATAGTTAGCTCTCTTCGGTAGTCGAAGACCAATACTCTTGGCGTGTCGAAGTGCTCAGCCTCTTTAGTAGGGTCTTCCCGCTCAACTGACGGCTCAGGTCATGGATATGGGAACAGTATGCGTGATCGCGACTACTAATGGGGTTTATTCGCAGAAGTAACATTCCGAACCATGGCACCTATGCTCCCATCCACTGGCCCTCTTTTGTGCGGTGAATAATGTGCTACAAGACGTAAAAGCCTGGGATTTCTCAATGCCCAAGACCTTGGGTTTAGAATCGCAGAGGTTGGCTTTATTACGTTATGCTTAACGTGTCCAGCAGTAACAAGGACAGGCTAGACCTATACAAGGCTCGGGTTAATAGTAAGTCGAGCCTCAAAGTAAGTAAGAATGTCCATTCATGACCGAGCCATGTAGGACCTCAAGCCTTACAATATCGAACATACGGCACGGAGTCTCTGCTGGCTCATCCCAGCCCACCATTTCGTTCTCGGTTCTTACACTATGACCCTAATGCCGATTAGCTCCAAAACAGGCCGCTACGATGTACATCGTTGGTTTACAGAGAAGTCGTCGTAGGCGGAACGTTTGCCCACGGCGCTCTGCGTACTATTCCTCGTTGGAGCCACGTCTAGGACGCGTGCGCATCGACCCCATTGGCATAGCCATTGGACCATCCACTGTAGTCTAGAACACATTAACGACATTGCTGCGTAACAGCCTGGGCCGGATAGGCGGAGCCGATTAGTCATTTTCAGCTTATTGGACAGTATTGTGCCTAGCTACGTATAACTAAGAGTTGAGACGAACGGCTCTTCAAAGCTCGCTGAAGAAGGATAAGGGGTGTCTTCGGAAGGACTTTTGTGTATGATCTAACTATGAAATGCATCACTAAGAATATTAAGAGTAAGTAGTTGGGCTTAGAGAAGAGAAGCGTTCGTACAGAGTACTCGCCTCGGCTTCATAACTAGGTAGCTCTGAGAGTTTTGGGACTAGACTAGATTGAAGGATATACTCCCCACTTCCGGCTTCAGCGGCAAAAGGGGCAGAGGGGCCCGGCGCCGGGAATGCTCCCAGGGCTATTTATCCAAATATACAGTTTATGGGAATAAACGTCTTTTGTCGGGTTTTCTAATGCTTACGGTTATCGCAAGGTGATGGAAATAGCTCTTGGCTGATATGTTATTGTACATTCCATATAATTTTATAACAATTTATATTTTTAGCCTTATACGGCATAGGGTGGATTAATGGAAGTAACTTACAAAGAATACCCCTGGAAATTGTAGTAACGTTTTTAAGTTAGTGCTCCTTCCTCAGGCCCACGTTCTCTACTTTCCCCGGCTCCCCCTCATTAAGAGGGACGTGTGTTTTGTATAATGCACCAGAAGAATCATATACCAACAAGCCTGCCTCGGCCGTTATAGAGCCTAGAGGTGGTTGTCTATTCTCCCAAAGCGTTGTGTTGACGAAGTTCATTGGTTATTAGAAGGTTAAGTGGAGAGCAAATGCCGAAATTCTTGGGGTGAGCTCGCCACTTTCCTCCCACACCCCCCTGCGCAATCATGCCGACCCCCACGTTCCTAGAGATCCATGAGTTCCTTATTTGTCTCCGCATTGCATCTCCATGCTCCATGTACACTAGACCTCATGTAAGTGGCGCTTCCCGCGTAATGCCCTTCAGAGGCGTCAGACTCAAACCTCCTACGCAATCTGAGGGATTCTTGACCACCTCGGGCTTTCCGGAGCAAGGTTGATAAGTTTCGAGGGAAGCTACCCAACATAACCAAACGTATATAAGCACCCCCAATTACGTATTCCTCTCGGAGCGTGCTTTGTCGTCAGGCTACCGGGGTCTCCTTACGCCCTAGTCAGGGCCAACCTGCATGAATAATGCTAAGCCGAAGCCTTCTCCTAACCTGTTGCGAGAGAACTCAGCAGGGTGCGTACGCAGTGCTGATAGGTCATCGATACGACAGCCATGGGCTGGATGTAAGCAGGCTGTGACCTGCTTCTCTTTTGTTGGCCGTAGCATCCTCTCACGTTGATAGGCGTATTGTGGCTCCTTCAAGAAGCACGACCTTCCGACCCGACTTGCCGTCACTGCCATTTTATCAGGCTGGGCTGAACATGCTCTGTTGCCTCTTGGGACCAAGTGCTCTCTCCTGATTGGCAAGTTACGTCAAGGTATGGTTGCACGCATGTGTAGGAGGGGAGAACCGAGTGATTGCCCACGAACAACAGGAGAAAAGACAACGGGATAGAAGGACGGTAGGTGAGATGGACGACTAACCGATTTCACCCGGGCTCATTCTGTTCCCAAGGCGTACGGCAGCAGATGACGAATCACGATAGGTACTCGAACAATTCAGGGGCGCTTTGCGCTGATCATCGGAAGAGATGGAGTTTATTGTGGCTACCAGGTAGCTGTACCTAGTACTAATTAGTCGTTAGGCTGGCAAGCTGGTTCCAAGCTAAAATGCCAGGGCGACGGCCGCGTGGGGGGTTTCAGCCCGCAACGGCTCCCTCCATCACAACTCAAGTCAGCTCAGGTGCCTGGGTGCAGTAGGCGCTCTGTATGTAGATACATACAGCATACCTGCCCATGACAACGGGGAGATACTTGATGCACTAACCTGACCAAGGTAACTGAATGTAAGAACCACCTCGCTTTACCGTATATCGTATTCGGATCAGCTGCAATTTAACTGTGTCTACATGACGGGCAGTGATAAGTCTGGTATGTACTATGTAAGTTCTAGGTACATCAATTCCCCAATCGTCCGAAGGAGGCCTCTTGCCCCATGCCCATCCCATGGCTTCCCATTACCTGTGCCGGCGAATCTGACCAGATTCGCCAGACCCCCCCCCACCAAACTCTAATAAATCGCCTTTTTATCAGCAAAGCTGGGTAATAAATACCCTGATCGGTTTGAATGCACCCAGATTCCAACATGGACATGAATGCTGACCCCGGTATTACGCGTACCTAGTGTTGTACATCTTATGTAAGCAGTTGCGGATTAGGATATCAAGGTTTGCATCTAAGTCTCCATATGCACACTGTTCTATGATCTACTGGCTATTGGCTTACCAAGCTTCTCGGTTGGCTCATATATGCTTTCAGGTTGGGCTGAAGACTTGGATCCGCAGAAGGATTCAAGCCACCTTTGTCCATCAGGAGCCTGATCACTCGTGGCAGCAACATTATGAGTTGCCAGCCGACTCTTTCCTGCATGTACTTGTCATATTGGCCTGCTGTCAATTAATGTATTTAAGCATCTTGTTCCTGACGACAGGGGTATGATCCAAAAGTCCCTAACGAGACCACATGCCACATGACACCCCCACGCTGACCATCTTCTGACAGTGTTGGAGTGGTTACTCTTGGCGCTCTGATCCATCCGTAGCGTTGGTAATGCAGCCTCCTTTGTCCACCTCCTCGAGATTCCGACAGAGCACCTCGTGTCTAATACCGACTACGGGACCAAGCGGTCCCGTTCGCTAGGCCTGGCCTGCCATCATAATAGGGTTATAATTAATAAAGAAAATACACCCAGCTTCCCTATACAGACCCCCTTGATTTACGCGTACGGCAAAGTCCCCGACCCATCCTCGAGGTCGAATCATCAGCAGCCGAACAAACTGTTACTCCTCCTATGTTTGCCATTGCAACTGGTACTTAAGCTGCCGTTGTCCCATGCTTTGACTCTGACCGTGTCATTCCCCGTCATGCCCTGTGTCTCCCCCCATCCTTCTTGACAAACATCTGGCGCTACGCACACATATAAATACATATATCCATCACCCGCTGAACTTCCAGGGCAGCCAACTCTTAAATCTGCAGAGTCGTCTACACCCGTTTGCCCTTTCTATTGCCCGCGCTGAATTTTTAAGAAACGCTTACGTCTAGGAGTCGTTGATATTATCCTACCTTTTATCATCTTCTTCTGAAACCGAAAGGCTCATTATCAATACGCTCGATGACGGCGACCGGAGTGCAAAGCCGCCCTCTCCCGGATGGCGTCTACGTTCCTACATTAGCTTTTTTCAAAGCTAATGATGAACTCGACTTAGAGGCCACTCAACGCCACGCAATCCACCTGGCTGAGGCTGGGGTTGCCGGCATCGTGGTGCATGGCTCAAACGGCGAAGCCGTCCATCTGAGCAGGGAAGAGCGCAGTCAGGCTATCCAGTCCACGCGAGCCGCGCTCGATGAGGCAGATCATCATCTCATGCCCGTCATTGCGGGATGCGGCGCGCAGTCTACGAGAGAGTCTATCCAGCTATGTCGGGACGCCGCCGCCGCTGGTGCTAACTTCGCCATCGTGCTTCCCCCCGCATACTATGGCGGTCTCCTCAACACCTCTAAGATAATACAACACTTTTACGACATCGCCAACGCCAGTCCGATACCCATTCTTATCTACAATTACCCCGGTGCTTGCTCGGGTCTAGATCTCTCGTCCGACACGATCCTTGAAATCGCCAAGCACCCTAACGTGCAGGGCGTAAAACTTACTTGTGGGAATACGGGCAAGCTAGCACGCATTGCCGCTGACGCGAAGGAAGGCTTCTTCGTAGCTGGCGGAAGCGCAGACTTTGTCCTACAGGGGTTGGTAGTGGGTGGACATGGTACCATAGCAGGAACCGCTAACTTGATTCCCCGCGCTTGTGTCCGCATCTGCGAGCTATACCAGGCTGGCGAGTTGAAGGAAGCTAGGAGGCTACAGGCCATCGTCGCGAAGGCAGATTGGGTTGCGATCCAAACAGGTTTTGCGGGTGTGAAAGCCGCGCTCCAGCTGTTCAACGGGTACGGCGGCGAGCCGCGGAGGCCATGCACGCTGCCAGGGGATGAGGAGATGGAGATGATAAGGGCGGGATTCACTGAAGTGCTGGACATCGAACGGAGCCTGGCATGATCAGCCGATGGTGACTTGCCACGTCCCGCACCATCATAAGCCGAGGGGCCAAAATCCGGGGGAGCATTGGGCCCAAACCATGGTGGGTGGATCATGGGCTTGGCATTGGGATGGCATCCGCAATCCTTGCCCAATCCAGAGAGGAGAAAATTGTGATTAAGAAGTCTAATTCTCAGCTCGTACTCCTTGTCAAGCATTATGACGGATGAGCCCACTACATTACAGGATATGTCTGTCTACATTGGTCATCGTGTTACTCAAAATAGATAGGTAGTTAGTATAAAAGCCCGTTGCCAGTGATGATCCGCGAGGGGTCACTTTAACCAACTTCATGACCAACGACCCCGTCGTGGGCAAATGCTAGTGCACAGATACAGATGGGGAACTCACGATGCTGCAAAGAAACGTTGCGAGCTTAGGCCGCCAATTGGCTCTGACGCTCTCTATAGTGTGCTTCTCCCAGCTCCGCTTCCGGCGCTGGGGCCGGTGCGACGAGCTAGACAGCACCTGACATTCTGTGACCCCGTGTATCATTCAGAAAACCACCCTTATTAGTCTAGATGAGCGGTACGTCACATCGCTCGTTCCACTGCCACGATGCCGCCCCCGACGAGACGCCGGGGCGCACGTATTGTGAGACAAGATAGCACTAATCGCAACTCGTCGCGAGGAAGCCGGCAAGTGAGCCATGCCTCCCAACCGCCCCAAACCTTATAGGTACGCTATCCAAGATCGAATGACAGCTTCGGAAACGGCCATGGCAACTATATACATGAGGATTCTGTCATGAATGCAGAGGCGATCCTAGACCCTGGGCCGCGCCGGACAAATATCTTACGGTCTCCCCCCCCCCGGGGTTGCCCCCCCTTTGGCCCCCTTTGCCCCCCTTCAACGCCCTTCGGCATCTTACTCTGGACCTGCAGGCACCCCGCATTCGCGCGCTACCTATGGACTCGGCGATGTACTTTGTACTTTATAGTGCACTCTTCGGTCCGTACAGTAATCTTAAGAAGACACGCAGAGGAGTTGATGCCCACATACAATGCATCATGCCCACACTGCCTCCTGAGACCCCTCCCCCAGACTGCACCACAGCTACGACCTACCGTTAAGCTCTTGACTATACGTGGACACTACGCCCACCACCCAGCCCTGTCGCCCCCTACGCCGCTGGTACCAACGATGTCGTGCAGCAAACTGTGTGCGACGTGCGGGGAGTCAGCATCAGTCGCCAAGGCCCGCGAATAATCATAGGCTAGGTATATCCGCAATTTTCTAATTGGAAGTCGCTCCTGTAGTTTGGGTAGTCAGTGACCACCAAGCCTTGTCTAAGCTGGCCGCCTGGGTAGGTAACAATATGTCGATTCTGTATACTATGCTGTGTTGCGGTCTTACTTTTGGAAGGAAGAAGCCCTTGTCGAGGAGACATTCTACGGCGCAGTGGGGCCCAGTTGTTCGGTGCGAACTTGCAGCGAGCCGGGATCAGAGTGGGGTCTCAGCAAGGGGGCTTTTGGCGCCGTGACGGTGCCTGCGCCGCCTCTCCTCGGCACGGCGCACGGATGAAACAGCCATAAATACCGGAGGCGGATCGGATGACCATTCCATAATGATCACGAGATTGTGTCGGGGTTTCGGGGTTTAACGACGAATCGCTACGCTTGCTGGGCTGGCCCTGAAGCAGGATCGACAGGGTGTTGCGTGATGCATCTGACAGTGGGGGTCCATTCGCGAATTTCAGTACGGATAGTAAGCCCCGGTAATCCATTAATGAAACAGACGGGTTCTTACTGGTTAATCGATTGGGCAGTCCGGTCGCCAGACCGAGACTCGAATAAGCCATCCTTACCGTCGTCGGAAGAGCACTACGCCGGTTTTAACGCGCTCAGAGTAAGCAAGCCACGATTGTGCTCATGGCAAGCAGTCGGTAACAACGTCTAGCCTTGGTGGAGGCTCAAATGCCAGGCTACCCTGGGCGGCCTCAATCGCCGTACCCAGGCCCACGGGCTCCGGCCCGTATGCCATTGATCGACGTCTTGTTATCTATCATACGTAAGATTTCAGCAGCCTGCTATAACCCCCACGGTCATCGGATTCTTGGGATTTAGTGGTCCGCTTGCGATCGTGGCTATCCCTCACACGTGCGGCAACCTCACATAACAAAATAGCAACCCGTAGGGTTCTTAAATTAAAACAAAGGGTCACAGGTAGATATCCTGCGAAGGAATGCCCGATCCGACCAGAGATGAAGACCATTAGACATAGGCGCGGTATGTGCATGCGGACAGGCGCTCCTCGTGTGTATACACACGGGATGTTTGGAACCCACTTTGGCAGATGGTCAGGCCGGCCTCCACGAGAAAACCGGTATGACTTCAATTCAATCATTGACTCACTTGGGCCAGTGCTTCCGCGATAACGGATTAGGGCATCCCGCGTCGCCCAAGAAGCGTCGACCCCGTATGTTTGCTTACTGCCACGCGGAGGGCACTTCGTCAGCGTCGCACGCAGGGAGGGCTGGAGGACGAGGAGGGAGAAAAGTGATTAATCCACTCGATAATACAGTCGGTGTGCGCCCTGTCACCTAAACCCCTTTCGCCGAAGAATGAGATAAGCGAGGCAAACCCTCGCGTGGCGCCCAGTCACGCCAGCGAGCAATCAAGAAAACAGGGGAAATAGAGAGGCCTGCCGCCCGGCCGTGCTTCCGCGGGAAGCAAGCCTGGTTGGGCAAAAATGAAATGCCCACCTACCTGCCCACGCGGGATGCCCAGAGACGATGACACACCCCCGGGACAGCATCCGGTATGTGAAACACGACCGATTGATCTAGGTGCTGGCTGGCAACCGCACGCCATGCATAGGCTAGCCATGCAAAGCCCCATGCAACCCTCTGTGCCTCCCCTCGACGCAGGACGAGCCGCGCTAGGAACGCAGGTGGCGGATGCTCCCGCTGTGGCGCTCAGTTTCTGCTTCAGCGGCGCGCAGCCACGGGCAAGGCAAGGCAAGGCAAGGCAGGTCTCGGCCCTGAAGCAGGGGCACACTACCAGTCGATTAGGATAGGAGAACTGTTGATTGATTGGGCTAGAGCTTCAGCACCACACGCACGGACGACCGCCAGGTAAGGGAGCCGTCGTACGATGCCCAGTGCCCGAGAAATCCCGTTTCCGAATCTCCCACAGGGCCGGGCGCGCGATATGCGTGGTTGTCTCGTCACCCCTGATGAGTACGCAAGTCAAATGGGTATCCGATGTCTCGGATTTCCCATGTGGCCCGATCCATTCAACGGAACCCCCTCCTTCCCGGGCTGCGTGGATGTGCGTGCACCCCCACGCACTCGGGATGTCACGCTTAGTCAGTGCGCCGGCTCAGGGGTACGGCCTGTGGTTTAGACCCGTCCAATGACGGGCCGGGACGCAGGCTAATATGCCACATCCCGCAGCCATAACATAATGTGACCCCGAATTGACGCTGCAAGACTAAGTGCGACTCACTACGTACCTTCATGGCTTATCGCCTTTGTGATGTGACAGTACGTCCGAATCGGACTGGCATACTGATACCACGAATTCCTGAGTTCTGGTTCCATACCTAAGAGTTCCGATCCCATGATCTGTCTCGAGTACCAAGCGAGGGCCGAGGACGATGTCGGATATACCGGCCTCGAAGTTCTTTGCAGTTACACAGCAGCATGACTGATATGCCTTATCAGACATGGTTTGATGTTATCGTCCATGCCCTGTCACCACTTTTGAGTATGTTGTCGTCTGACTCCGCCCTCCAGAGCGCTTAGCCTAGGTAGCGACACAAAACACATTCATCGGAAACAAGTCGTAAAGCATTTCACTTAGGAGAGTCGAGCGACTGTGTAAATTCGCATCTAAGCTAACTCGGCCCTAGTGAGGTCTTGGGCTGCAGCTTGTCGAAGTTTCGTTGAAAAGAATAGCATAATGATAGGAGACCCAGGTAAGTCTAAGAGCTCCTCGGATACATCCTCCTAACCGACAATTCAACCAATACAGTTGTTACCGTATCGATTTAATTAGACACCATCCACAACAGAAACTGTCCAATTGTTCCTATCACTCACATATGTGCGATAGAGCTTGCAAAACTTAGGAAGTCGAGGGGTTTCTGTGACATAGGTTACCAGCCGTTACCTTACCCTCCGCAAAGAAAAATGCCTATGCCCCGAAAGGCGAGCTGCCACAGGAGCCGACATCTGAACAAGTTCCGTGCTATTATTAATACTCTCTCTAAGGACGAATAGAAGCTCCAATCATAATAATGCCTAACCACTGAGCTCAATAGCTTCCAATGTTGTCATTACATCTCTAGCACTCGGGATGACTATTATCAAACGAGGTGATTATTATGTCGAATCTGGAGAGTTAAATTATCCGCCACGAGGCATTAGACCCAAGATTGCGTGCGACTCTCTTAAGTACTCATCCTACATTTAATAACTCCGGTCCTTCCGCCTAACTATGTATAGAGAGCCTATAAGTTTACGGTGTTGCCGTAAGCATGTGCCAAGCTCTTGGCAAGGCCCCGCTACCTGAGAAGGTCAGCGTGAATTTCATATATTAATCGACAGTCTCATGCACTCTCTATTCCGTATGGACTGCGAATAGCTTCTCTTGAAGTTACGATCGGTACTGTAATTACTCAGTAGAAGTCGTCTGACGTCTCAGAGCTTGTGTGTCCGTCCCCCCTCCCTCATAGCCTGTTCAACTTAAGGGGTAAGGAGCAAAACGAAGCACGGACCAAACGAAGCACGGACCTCCATGGATCAAAATCCCCTCTTTCTGAATCTATAGTTTGATTTTTACATGACACTGCGCCAGGAGTGCTTCTTCCCTCATAGTAAGGACATTTACGTGATATAAAGGGTTGCATAATGCATATCTTGAATGGTGGTTTTCTCAGTTGGGAACTTGCAAATAATGAAATGCCAACTGTTGGATTATAATCGCGTGAAACGTTGACCCTTTAGCAGGGTGACAGGTCTGGATATACTGCCAGATATACACTCCTTGCACGTGTTTCTAACTGTTTACCGCCTAATTATGAGTAAAATTTAACAAGTAGGAGTTCGTCGAGATTCGATTTCAGGATCCAAGTATGCTAAGTCGGTATCGAACCTGGAAGAAGCGTCGAGGACGCGTTCCATAAGTGAGAAACGCATTGAAATCGACGATAACACCAATTTTTGTAAGTTGTAAGTGACAGGGGCGAGACATGAGTGACAGACCTGTGGTTCACTGCCCCCACAGTCTTGTTTACCATCTCATCCAGCCCAGCTCAAAAAGGAATTAAAACAAACGACCTGTTACGCCAAGAAGTGGTCCCCATTCCTACTCGGCCTCCAACCTCATCTTCACAGCTCAAACAATAAGACACTCAGTACCAATTCAGGCCTGTCTTGAATATTATTTCTGCTCTGGCTAATAATATCGTCGTCGACATCCTTACGCCGGCATCCTTACGCAAAACGCCACGACGAGATATCACCACCATTATTCATGCTGACTGAACAGTCCGGAAAGGAGATGAGGATCCGCTGCTTATACTTACCACATATTGGATCAAACAGCACGACGAAAGTAGACGGAGATTGTTCCTCATCAAGGATTTCCGAGCCAAGGCCGTTAGGGGCATCGGGCACCTAGCATATCGAGACAGTCCAAAAAGTGCGTCGAGAAGGAACGCACCGCCCCTCGTGGGAAAGCCGGCTGCTTGGTGAACCTCCTCCTTTACAACATCTTCAAGCAGCTATGGAAGGCGCTAGGCGAGCTGATGTGAAGTACACTTTTGGTGCATGCTAGCTTGCGAAGATTCCAAACAGCAATGTCACAACGGTAGAAAAGACATGGTGGGGAGAGCACGAACATGTGGCGGACAAGCCAAGTAACACGGCCTGCCATGGATCCAGTCGGAGCATTTAAAGGATGTCATGGAAAACCATGACATTCCCAGGACGAATAATCTATTCATCCACGTGGCCGATTGCTACGTGGAGTGACGGTTGAAGCTTGAAGAAGAGAGGGACCAGAGCACTGAATTGTGTGACAAGCACTTGCCTAGATAGCCACTAGAACACACCACAGCATCTCAAGGTCATTCAAAGGTAGTCGCGGTCAAGAAAACCCTAGCCCTCAAAAAGAGCGTAAAGCATCGATGCCCGTCCCCGTGGCGGAGGAGAACATAACCAGTGTACCGGCCTCCTATACTAAGCCCCCGAGACCGAAGAGAAGGATGTGAGCATCGTGACGCGTATCCCTGAAGGATACAGGAGTCCGAGGCAAGGAAGGCTTCGCAAACGCCCAGCTTGATGGAGTCTAAGCTATTCAAGAGCCAAGACGGTCGCTTCTCTACAAGGAAGCGATGGACTGGCCAAGATTGAGAAGCTTCAGCCATGTACCTCGGAAACTCTCTTAACTGCCCATGTAAACCTTGACCCTGATTACGGTTCCGTGCATCACCAGGTTATCCATCTACTAACAGAAATATCTAGGATTCAAAGGCGTCACGTGTTCCCACTCTTCAGCGCACATATTATATACTCTATTGTACCTTAAAGAGTGTAGCAGACTAAGGGGAGGGTGCTGTTGGTCCAATGCCTCCCGAGTCTAAAATGTCTGATATGTAATATATCAGACATATCATATGTCAAAAGAACTGGTGAAATTCAGTTTTCATTGTGGGGAGAGGAAAGCGGAGAAGTTAGTTATAGAGGCCGACTTTGAATTCGCCATCAACATCATGAGACAAACTCCCAGGAGTGTAGTTATGATGAACGGGTTCACAGGAAAGGCGAGGATGAGTCGTGATTTAGCAATGGGCCTCTATTACGCTACGTCTAATCCGCACCCGTCTTGCCATTCATTAAAATTGACCATAAAAGCGATTCTCTACGGCCTAGCTTTGCGAAAGCTTTTCCAGGTTCCTAGCGGCTCTGGTAAGGTCGCCCTCTCCTAGCAGCGTCTGTGGTTCCTCATTCGCCACAATCCTCTGCCCGCAAGTTATGAGTGCTTTACGCGTGCTCGAGGACGGCTCCCACCCATGGTAAATCTGGGCAAATAGCGACCTTCTAGGTCAGGTTTGCCACCGCCCGCGCGTCCGCCCCCTGAAGCGTTGCTGACTTCGCCACAGTAGTTTCTTTGTCGCGAGAGGGGGGTTACATCGTAAGTGTTCGCCTGTACCTTTCTTTACCTTCGCGTCCGATATCAGAGTGGCGATCAGTGAGGTTTTTGTATGTTGCGTCGCCGACGATAATTCGCTAACACCACGGCGACCGCGACAGCGAGGGCCAGGTATGCGTCGCATACTGGCCGGTAGTGCGGCGGGCGACGGACGACCCGCCCTAGCCCGCCTCGGAGTTTACAGGGACAGGGACGACACCTAAGTCTGTTATTTCGAGCACCTGCACGTCCGCGACAGGTGCCTCGACGGGCCTCGTTGCCGGTGAGAAGGCCGGCAGTGGTATGGGTGTTGTCGGTCGCGTTTCTGTTGCTCCTCGCGTCTTGCGTCTTCGCGTACGGGGTACGGCAGCGGCCCCGGCTGGGAAAGAACGGCTTCATGACATCGATACCTCTCAAGGCTCACTTCAGATACTTTAGCAGTCTAACTATAAACAGAATGGGCTCAACAGTATGCAGCTGGCGGAACTGTCCGATACACTGCAACGCAGCCGCCGGAACTGCATCATGAACAGAGAAACGATAGCCGGTAAGAATAAGCCAGTTATGTGGCAATGTCCCATGTGATTCGGCAGGGATTTCTAGCCGTGACAGTTGTTCTTAGCAGGAGAGAGAGTTCGTTGTAGAGTTTAGCCATACCCAGCAGAACGGGCTAGGGCGGGGCTGGATTTAGTACAGGTGAAGAATGCTTCTGCCCTACCATTTATATATGGACGTTATGTCCATATAAGGGAAGCGACTCAAGCAAAGAAAGATGAGCTTCCAATAAGATGTTACGGTTGAAATCAACATGGCATGTTCACTCGTACCATATGAAGCTAGAAATAACACCGTAGACCCAGATGCCAGTCGGGCCCTGACGTCTTGTGTCTGATGGACGGTTCTACATGCTCATGGTGCTCCAAAAAATCGTTTCCTTGTTGGCCAAAACTGGAACTGGTCTACCTTTATCGGAGATAGCTTGTGGAAGGCGTTCCCCTAAAAGGTCTTGGCAGGGTCAGGGGCTCACTGCCTCACGATCATATACCACTGAGGCCGAGAGTAGGCACGGAGAGCAAATATTCTGGTGAACAGGAGTGTATGGTCTTCAATTTTATGAGCATTTGCGCAACTGTCTCCAGTATCGCCGCAACCTTGACTTGCCTCCGAAGTTTCGACTTGATTATCCATCCCGTTGCTTATCTTGCACGGAGCTCTCGGCGTCTTGTTTACTATGTGCGTTCCTAGAGAGCATATTTACTCATAAAGCGTAAACAGGTAGAACAGGCAAGATATTTACAGCCGCTAAGCACAAAGGTCGACGACAAAAAGTGAACACGTATATGAGACACCACATTATGGCACGAAGAAACATAAAGACGGGATCTCGCAACCCTAGAAGCAAGCCACATGTGCACGGTGACGCGTAGTGGCTTACATTCATTACAGCATTCATTCTACCCTTATATCAACCCGGACGATCTCAAGGCCTCGATGATCGGGTCAACTTCCTTCTTCGGCCGGCGCCGATACTCCCCAGTATCGATGTAATTCTCCCAGAACCTCAGGCCCTCTATGCCTTCTTCGCGACAAAGGACACCTCGTTCCTCGGCCATCTCGAGCTCCTCCTCCGCGACGCCGATGCTCCAGCCGAACCTCTCGGCCGCGTCCTGGGCCGTGACGCCGCGGCCGAACTCCTGCCAATCCCAGAGGACCTCCCTGTCAGGGGGGATGCTGTGGAGATCACGCAGCCACGCCAATATGGCCTTGACGGTGGTGTCATCTGTCCGGTCGCGGCTCTGTACGACCATCACGCCGCTCTTGAAGGTCCGCAAGCGGACTGGGAGCTTGAGCTTCTCCCACAGACGTGCGGCTTTCTCGAAGTCGTTCGGACTGACGAGTTCGACGCCACCACGCGCCCGGTTAAACATTGCCCAGAGGTCGACCAGGCTGATGATGCCTCCTGCCTTCTTGAGTACCCCCCGGGCATCGTCCGTCAGAAATTCAGCGAGGTTTCGGGATAGTTCGGACAGGTACAACGATTCCGAGGCCGAGCCACTGCCCCCGCCGACAATGTCCTTGGTTGTGATCAGGCCAAGCTGGGTAGCCGACTCAGCAAGCAGAGCATTCGCTTCGGATGAGACGCTGTCTGGCCCGCTCTTCAGCTGTCTGGCAAAGGAGTCAGCGAGTGCTTGAACCTCCTTTGCAGAAGCCATCAACGCCTCCAGGTCCTCAAAGGCATTCCCGATCGTCAACTCGTTGTTCTTCCGCCTGTCTAAGCCCATCTGCTCCAATCCCGCAATGCCGGCCGTCTTCGCGCGGCCTGCTCCCGACTTGGGCCCAGACAGCGGGTCGGTTCGTCCGTTGTCGCCTAGGCCATTGCCGTTGGGAACGGGAGGTGCTTCTTGCAGGAGCCATTTCCGCTGTGCCATTGCACCCTTCAGTTTCTCATAGAATATCTTCTCGCCCCCATTTCTGAAGGATATCTTGACATTTTCGGGGTTCTCTAGGCCGGCGACGCCGCCGTGTTTGAGCATCGGCCCCGGCGAATCAGTCCTCGGTTGATCTTGTGCCGCCAATATCGGGACATCTTGAGATACAAGAGGAGCACCGCATATCTCGCAGGATAAGAGGGATGGATGATTCAGGAAGGTGCACCGTGGACATTGAAACCCCCCATCTGGCTGTTGAGGCGCTGGTGGTTGTGCTGGGATCCCTGGCTCGGCCCGGAAATTTCCTTGACTTCTCATATCCCCCGGCGCCGTGATGTTGTTGCCCCACGGAGCCTGTGACGGAGGCGCGGAGCGGGGAGGTGGCGCGGAAGCACCCGCCTGCCTACTGGTGACATTGGAAATAGCGGCCTTAAGAATGTGCGTTAGGCTTGGCTTGATACCACAAGCTAAGCAGGGCGGCAGAGGCGTATGCGCATTCGCGATGGCCGGGTCGAAGTTTGAAGGTACCGGGTTCGGGAAGCTGCAAATGGTACAAACCCAGGTCGCGGGGCTGGCTTGCGTCGGTGTCGTAGACGGCGAGCGGATAGCAGCATCAGCGTTTGGTGAGGGAGATGCGCCAGCACTCCCTACAGAGGTTGACGTAGTGGCAGCGGCTCTGGACTGGAGAGAACCTCGTTTCGGGGGTTTCGGGACGAGCGTTACCTTCGCAGAGGATTTAAGAAATCCAGCCTGTGCAGGATCTGGTCAGATATAACAGTGGGGTTGATAAATGTATAGAAGTTGGTAGGCATTACATAGAACTCATATCTTTCCACATCCTTAAGGTCCAGACCAACGGAGTGCTTTCTAGGCTCCTTGTCGTCGACGTAGCATATACGATGCGACGTCAAGTAAACATGGCCGTTCTGTTGGTTCGGCAGCTTGTACTTGCTAACAAGAATACATATCAGAAATTGGCTGATCTGCCGGTATTAAAACGACCTAGAACTTCAGAGTCTTCCTATCCAACAAACACCCCAAGAGAAGGTATAGAGAGAGTATGTAAGTGGTTGAGAAGACTCACCCCTCATAAAGCCCCACGTTGTCCTGGACAAAGAGCAACACTTCGTCGGGAAGGTAAGATGGCCTGAGGGCAGTAGTGAGGTCGATCTGTTTTAGAAACATCCGTCATATCGGTAAGTATGGGCGGGAATCAATTTGCAGGATTTAGAGCTGGCGGTTGCACGGTTATATCGTGTATCCGTAGTTGGTCAAATGAGGTCAGAAGTTCCCCGGCATTCGGCTCCTTATCGCCATTTACCTACGCATGGTTCAAGGCAAAGGTGGGGCCGCCCGGTGGATGAGGCTTATGTAAGTGCTTAACAGCGATAGTCACTGGGTAGCGTCGACGGATCGACACCACCTGACTACAGTACAGTAGAGATTCGCCAAAATCAGCTCTTTCCCCTGAATAACAAGTCTGTAAGACGGGCCGGCATCTACCAACCCTGTGATGGGGCCCCAGGCTTCTGGCTTTACCTAGGTAGGTAGGATGATTGGAGCGGCCACAACCAACCCCGTTTATAGCGTCGAGTTGAGTTGTCCCTCGGAGACGACAATACATGCCTAGGTCCGTACGTACCCACCACACCTACTTTGTATGTACAATTGCATTGATTGATCCATTTAACTTCACTAGCCAGCTAACTAGGTACTTGTACCTAGGTAAACGTTAGTGCTAGCGCTATGTAGTTAAGGCACTGAAAAATCCCTCGCGTCCTTTGTACAGCACACAACTCACTCCTCACCCATCCATATTTCACCTCTTTCCACCCTTCCTACCCCATTACCCTTTCACCGATTCTTTGTCAACTCCTCACCATCCTGCCATTTTCCCAAACTTACTTCCATCGCCACAAACAGGCCGTCTTTGCGTGCTTGTGTCTTTCATTGCAATCGCCATCATTTAGATGCAGTGAAGATCGATTATTAAACAAGAAACCTTCTATGCTCACTAACCCTCGTGGCAAGCAACCCGACCATTCAGATTAAGAACACCCGAACACCCATCCATCACCATGTCTTGGGCTGCATCACCACCGCCGCCTGGTATCCAGCCGGCATCATACGCCTATCCTGTTGGTATGTCTTTCTCAACAGGCGGTCACCCCGATCAGCACTATTCCCATTACTATCATCGATATCATCACGAATATCCGTATCATCACAGTGGCCATCAGACTGCGTCGCTTGGAAATGATGCTAATGCCCCCGCTTCAGCACCAGCTTATACTCCCGTCACAGTTCGTCAGGGCTTCGGCCAGGCCTATCAACCCCAGCCACAATATTCCTATACCGCTCCTGCTAATCCACCGCAACCGCCCGCCGCTCCGGCCGCTCCGGATCAGCAACAAAAAGTTGACTGGCCTGATTCCGTTCGGAGATATGTCCAAAGATCGTTCGAAGACGCTAACAGAGACCCGAGTGTCACCCGCCCGGAAATGGAAGCAAAACTGAAGGAGGTCATTAGATACACCCAGGAGTGCGGGACCATGTACACTACCGACTGGGACACGATGCCACTCCCCCAACAGATGGTCAGGACTGAACGCCACCAACAGTTGATGGCATCCATGTCGTCTGTAACGGTAAACTCTCCTCAGTCCGCGCAGAGTGCTGCCACCTCTGCCGCTTCCAACTCAAAGAAGAGAAAGTCTTCTGATCTCGGAGGCTCCGAGCAACCGGTTAGTTCGGTCGCACCTTGGCGGAGTGCCAAGGCAGCATCTCTAGAGGACCGGATTACGAATCCGTCACACGACAAGCGCCCGTCCATGGATAGTCCTCTGCCGGCCAAAAGTAAGTTTCAGAAGAATGCCGAGAAACGGCAACGTCGAGGTGATGGCGGCTATCAGTCTTCCTACCGGTCCCCGCGCCCCCCCCCCCCTTCTGGGCCCATAGTCGGCTATTGTACCAACCTGGAGAAGAACTATTTCCGTTTGACTTCAGCGCCGAAGCCTTCTGAAGTCCGGCCCGAGCACGTCCTGCACCAGACTTTGGACCTGCTCAAGAAGAAATGGCGAAAGGAGAGCAATTATAACTACATCTGTGAACAGTTCAAGTCACTGCGTCAGGACCTAACTGTCCAGCGCATTCGAAATGAGTTCACCGTTTCTGTATACGAGATCCACGCTAGGATTGCACTGGAGAAGGGAGACCTGGGTGAGTATAACCAGTGCCAAACTCAATTGCGTGCGCTCTACGCCTCTGGAATCAAGGGCAATTCGGTCGAGTTCAAGGCCTATCGTATCTTGTATTTCATTTATACTGCAAATCGGACAGCGTTGAATGACGCTATCGCGGATCTAACGACAGCAGAGAAAGAGGAAAGGCCAATTAAGCATGCCTTGAATGTACGTTCGTCCTTAGCCTTGGGCAACTACCACAAGTTCTTCCAGCTTTATCTTGACGTCCCCAATATGGGGGCATATCTCATGGATATGTTTGTCAGACGGGAACGACTTGCTGCCCTTGCGAATATGTGCAAAGCGTAAGTTTGCCCATTCCTGCAGCTCTTGGATCTGGCCGTTGCTAACAATTTCACAGCTTCAAGCCTGATCTGAAACTCCGTTACATTACTGAAGAACTCGCGTTCGAGTCGGATGCTGAAGCTGCCCAGTTCATCATTGATTATAACGGCCAACACCTGCTCCAGGAACGAGATGACCACATTGTCTTCTTGGCTGGTAAAGCAGGACAACTCTTCGAGACCTCTAGAGCGGAAGCCTTCCGCAGGGTTGACCTCAAGGGCCAGATTTGATTCCTTTTCTCTTTTGCTTTTTCTCTTTTCAACGCGACATACACTTCCCGGCCTCACGATAACAATGATGAGCCACTTCCCAGGCGGTCATTTTACCCCGTAGAATCGTATTACGTCCCCGAAGCCGCAACATGTACCTTCCTACGGGACCGTGTCTGGACGGATACCACAATCCGTGAATCTCACTCCTCGGCTTGGACCGAGGTTGGCTTCTATGGCGCAGCCATCGTGCAACAGCCTCGAATCCTATGATCTCGAGCCATATGACACCGCATAGCGCTGCGGTCGGATATTCGTTACGTTAGACTACCAGTCACAGCAAATCTCCCTATCGTCTCGAGAGGTGGTGGATGGTTGGAGGTGATTGCGTCGAGGGGCATAGGTGTGGATGCGGTTGAGGTCTTCTAGATACGAAACGTCGACACAGCGCTCGGTGACTTGCTTGGGTATCTGTTGCTGCATAAGGCATGGATGAGGCATTCGGCGTTTCTGGACAGTGAAGCGGTAGTTCCTGTGATACCCGGCGAGGGAGGCCACAGCTTTATTCGGCGTGGCATCTGCACGATAGGTCGATGGACTGGAGTTCTGAGTAGTGCTTTAGTTGATCCGTAGAGAAAAGTCCACCGTGACTAGCTTGGGGAGTTTCTCCCGCTGGCCATAATTCATATTTTGTTGGAGAAATCATTTGCGACATATTACAGCTATTAGCGTCAGTTGCGACAATAGCCATTCATCCAGGTGGTTTATCCAAATTCCAAGAACTGACAACAGATTCGACGGAATCTAAGGGACATTGCAACCTTCTTCTGCCGTGATGAGGCTTAACAGTCAACAGTTCACTACCAGCCAGCAAAATCCTGGCTATACATGCTCACCTTCGTAGAGGCTGTGTGCTTGCTGTCTGGGGCCTGATGACGGATACGTTACTAAGTCGAGACATGCAGCTGCTTGTCGTTTGGCTCGTTTTCATGGAGATCTCTGAGACGTGAGTTCACGCACCTAGATGGATAACTCGCGATGTGACTGGTCGGGCAGAACCAAGGGTCTATTTGTGCGGGTGGCGGTGCTCAGTCGCCGCGTTGCACTTGGAACGAACCGGTCCTGGTTGCTTTTCCCGGTCCGATGCAAGTAGGTATGTAGGCGACCTTGGGTTGGGCAGACCAAGCTATAGATAGCCCGTGTAATAGATATTGCGTCTGTAGGTAGGTGGGCGTCTGCTCGTCTAAGTCTCATTCTCCTTGTGGGGGTAAAGTCGGGGGATCTTGCTTGTATATGCATACGGAAGATCATATGATGTTCTTGCAGCGGGCAGTGTGGCGCGTTGCATTGCGTTGAAGCTACCGTTCGTCATCTTCCGCGATCGTGCGCCTGCCGCGGGGGTCTTAACTAAGGTAGAACTACATAGATGGCCAACATACCCACCCCGTCCGCCGGTATACGAGTTCTTTGTGGATACGTCTATGTGGAGTTACATCATTTACTACCTGTCACATCGACTATGCCAGCCCCCATCCCGGCCACCAGTTTCATGAGGCTTGGCACACGGCCCCGGCAGAGAGGTGATCCGGCTGGGGAAGGGGAGATGCGCCTGAGACTGTTCCGCCAACGGACATACGTAGAATTTGGTATTCAAAAAATCGAGGTGCGAACATTGCTACCTGCTCGGTGCAGGGATTCTACTAGGTGTGGATGTGTTCAGCACCTAATTCACGAAGCGTCCTGTCAAACCACCTTCTTAGTAGTGTTATTGGAGTCATCGTAGCCACGTGATGGAGGATAATGTCTACCGGACTATGGCTGGCAGGTCTCAGCGGCAAAACGTTGTCTTGGGATGAGGTGAGGCGGCGCCTCCTCTTCTCCTTCGACCTGGCCCGCAGACGAGAGGAATTCAGGGGCCGAAGCCTCCGGTTGGACTCACGGTCCCAGAAAGCAGGTGAGATTCAGCCAAGCGTAGAGGATTGCCACCGACGTTGGGGGAAGCGAAAGGCCGTCAGCCCAGCTAGTGTGGCAGCACAGCATGAAAGGAGGATTGTACGTAATATGCGAGCCTTCAACGCAGACGCCAAGCGGAAACTGGCTCGTGGCTGGCTGTCTCTGGGTATTAAGGCCACTGGACGCTTCTCGACTCCGGGGATGCAAGCGAGGGCGTTCGGGCCGCGCATGATGCTAGGGCTGGCTATGTTACCGTTGAGATCCGAAGGCTGTTGTCCTTGGCGTGATCGTCTCCCAAGCCTAATGCAAGCTGTAAGGTACGCCTTAAAAAGTCGAATGAAGGCGCCCGTCCCGAGGCTTTTGGTAATTAACCCTTCCACGTCCCTTAGGGAGTTCCGTGGTATAGTGGAAGCAGACCACTTTTCCCAGCCCAAAGTTTCAATTACCGCAGGCGTCACGCCAGACTTCTAGTCATGCTTTGGGTCTAGGCTTTCTACGTATGACTCGACACGAGAATCATAGAGCGGCATTCTTCGCATTGACAAGGAAATCCTAATCGGGCTAATATGAGGAGCTCATAGATCGACGGGAAAGACATGCGATGCGATCCGGATCTGCCTGACGATGGGGTCGATCATGCACAGGGGCTTCATCACATATCGATAAGATGCCGATAAAATGCCGTTCCCGGTCACTCTGCGAGTACGTATTCTTATTATGACTCGTGGACCTCACGACCACAATCAAAGAGTCGCAGGAACCACAGGATCGTTGAGAACGTGTATCCGTCAGACTCCGCCCTTCGTAGCAAGACATGGATGCTCCTGAAGGCGCTGGAATCCTGTGCATCATATCAGAAAGGTATCGCGAGGTCCGCATCAACAACATGATCAGAACCTCCGCCGAGCTAACGTTGGCGTGCCGAGGATTCGTTTGATTGTGGTGTATGCCTGTTGGCAGGCTACATTGCTGTCCGTGTTGCACAGAGTTGCCCTTTCATAACTTACTCTTCAGATCGAAAGTCGCCTCATAGTGGGTGTCACAGTAGAATGCTGAGAGCTGGCTGGCTGGACCCTAATGGACATAGGAATGTGTGGCAAGTCAGGCAGATCCGTAAGCAAGTAACGAACTCCCACAACCTTGGAAGACACTGCGATGTTGACAACCCAACAACACGTACAAGAGCCGCTATGATCCGAGTCCCATGTACTTACCTATGAGGGGTATTTAATAAACGACCCGAAGGCACGGAGACGGGTCGATCTAACGGGCATGGGGCATTATGATTATCTAGTTCCAAGCTTTTCGAGCTGTTGTTACATGCATAAAATTCAGAATGTTCTAACCCCTTAGCCTAGGCGCATGCCTAGGAAAGACGGCTTTGGGGGGAATGCTGACTGTGACAATAAGATGAAGCCCAGGAACATCCTTGACGAACCTCGCTTCGGGTTCCTATTCTAGATAGTCACACCTATCAGTTTTTCCATTCCTCACTCTTCCGGTTCGTTCTTAGGGATGGAACCTTGCTTGGGTTGTCCCGATATGTCGTTATTGATACTAGCAACCAACAAAACGTAGGTGGTCAAAGCCAAGACTCTCTTGACGTGGAGCTTGACCTTGTAAGGTAGTCGGCGCGATCCGCATGATCGCACCAACAAAGAACGCAGAGGCGAAAACATATCGCACACCACCAAAGCGGTACTGACTGCCAGTCGAGCATTGATACCTAGGTAGGAACTTACCTATGTATGTGACCAAGCGTTACCATCGGTGTCGTTGACACGAGCGCAAACTTGTTATGCGCATAAGTATTGTAGGCCGTACTTGAAATGAGGTTGAAGGGCCAATGAGCGGAGATCGTAACACTGAACAGGCTCGTAGGGCGATTGGGTGGATTGATTTGGGGACCGCGGCAATTTAAACCGCTGCGGGCCTAACGTTGTAACTAACGGTACCAAACATCGGTTCAACCACGAGCCACCCTGGTCTGGTTGGTCTTGGTTCGCGCTTCGAGGCCCCAGTCGCTGCTGGTCAAATCTGTCAGTCAGTCAGCTAGTTCCACTCTAGATTATGCGAATGGTTCCTCTAGCTTTGATTCTCGCGAGCTGCTCGTTCATCAATGCGGGTGGTGGGTGGATGGATTACTGATGATGAATTCATGCATGATGGGCTTCCAAAACCTTCTCTTCACCCACACACTGTTGCATGCAATCATTGCGTACATGCCTGCATTTGATACTGGGACAAGTCCAATTGACTTTTGAGAAGTCTGTCCCGACCGGTACCTCTACGTACTTTCCAGCCGTCAACATCTTGTCCTAAACTTGAAGTACCCACAAAAGCACCTTACCTACACGTAGGTACCTATATGTGCACTGGGCAGGCCTTATTCGATGGACCCCGGGCCCCCGACGAAGCAAAAGTGACTCCACTGTTGAGCGGAATCTCGATCCAATAGGGAAGGGAAATCCATGGCTGGGTTTGTCATTCAGGTCCTTAACGCTCGGGCGACTAGTTCAATTCAGGCGGATTTTTAGCTGATTTCATTCACCTACATTTTCCCACCCTCTTTTCGCATTACCAGTCCCTTACGTAGTACCTAGGAAGGGTCCACCCGGGGCCTCCAGCAAGAGGTACTGCAGTAAATCACTGACCCGCTCAGCCACTATCCCCCCCTCCAAACCTAACCTTGCAAGCGCAGAAGCCTGCGAAGTGTCCCTCCCGTACCCTCTCGTTGTAAACCTGTGGTCGTCGCCAACGTCGCCGCAGTCGTCACGTTTGTCTCTTTTGACTCCAGTTGCCATTCTCCGAGCAGGAGCAGCGAAAAAGAGAAGAGAGAGAGACGTGTGTGTGATATTGCATCTCTTTCCGTACCATATTTCGCCGACTATCATCAGATACGAAGTACACGTTGGCAACGGTTTCGGAGGATCGCTCTAAACAAGGAACATCATTGTTGTAGCCGTCTGGGGATTAGTCGCCACTATTCCGCTCTCCCCGGTGTCAATTGAACCCCGACTCCTACCGCGCGTCTATTGAAAATCTGTTGGAGAGGTAGATAAAGAAGAAAGAAAAAAAAAGAAGGCGAATTCGAAGAGAAAGAATAATTGAACTATCCTTCAAGTCGATTCACTTGTTCGGCAAGGGAAGAAGAAGACACCAGCTACAAAACGGGACATCATTGGAAGAGCCGTCCAATACTCACATATTCCTATTCACGATCACTCGTTGGTTGACCGAGAAAGCAAAGAGGGGGGCCTAAGTACCTGAGCCATTGAAAATTCGCATACATATTCTTCGCCGCAGAAAAGAGGCACGGCCTCAGCCTGAGAATCATACCGACCATTCGATCTCGCCATCTTCTGTCATTCCATTCGTTTCGCGCCCACGCCTACCTGACGGACGGCGTTGCACTGACTCAGACCCACTGCTGTTGAACCGAACGGACCCGATAGAGACAAAATAGGACATACACGGATCCTGCGCTGCGCCTGGCCGCGACCGTGACAGTCACCTACCCGTCTGCGTCCTGCGGCATCGCAAGCCATTGGATTTTGCTTGTGTCCCAATCCTTCCTGTCCTGATTCTCCCCCTCCTAGGCACTCCCTCCGACCACACGACGTACGACACACCTGCTTCTACCGTTCTACAGACTCCCGATCTCTATACGTTGTATAACCATGAAGGTGCGCCATTAAACCCAGCCCATTCCCCCCGGTCCCGTCCGTTTGCTATTGTTCATGTCTTCCTCTATTGTATGTTGTCTTGCTGCGACGGCGACCTTATGCGAATGTAACTTCTGTTTCTGGGTTGGCACCGCCGCCATGGCCCGTTCCAGTATCAATCGCGACTCAGTCGCATCTGCCTGCACAGTTGCTAATATAATGCGATTTATGCAGGCCCTCAGAAGGTCTATTAAAGGCGAGAAGGACAAGGGTCCGCAAGTCTCTATCACGCCTAAATCCGCCGTCGCCATTGTACCTCCCAAGAAAGTCAGTGCCATCGCCCGCCCTTTGCTAGTCACATTCCTTGCCCCGACGTTTTGGAAGAGGCAGCCTGCTCCTAGTCCCATATCGGGTCTTCATGCTGATGCCCCACGTATCTTTAGGTGATCCGAGCTCTGTATGATTACGAGGCGCATTCTAGCCAAGAACTCAGCTTTTCACGCGGCGACTTCTTTCACGTCATCGGACGCGAAAACGACTCAGACTGGTACGAGGCTTGCAACCCAGCGCTACCTGATGCTCGAGGTCTGGTTCCCGTCGCTTTCTTCCAAGCTTTGGGCCGTACGGAGAGAGACAGCGCCCAGTCCGATTCGGCTCCTCCGCGCTCTTCTGGCGGCATCAAGAATCCTGACCACGACTCCGGTTACGCCGATACGAACACGTCAAGCATCCCGACAACGCCTGCCATCAGCCAGCGCAGTTCCAAGTCGATGGCTAAGAACGGAGCTATGGTGTACGGAATCGTCATGTACGACTTCCAAGCCGAGAGGGCGGACGAGTTGGAAGCGAAGGCGGGCGAGGCTATCATTGTCATAGCCCAGTCAAATCCTGAATGGTTTGTCGCCAAGCCGATAGGCAGATTAGGTGGTCCAGGCTTGATTCCGGTGTCGTTCGTGGAGATCCGAGACATGTCCACCGACAAACCGGTACAAAACCCTCACGATGCTGTCAAGCGCGCAGGCGTCCCGAAGGTCGAGGAGTGGAAGAAGATGGCGGCCGAGTACAAGAACAGCAGCATCACCCTGGGGAAGTTCGAAGGCGGCAGTCCTCCGGGTCAACCGCAGTCTTTGGAACAAGGTATGGAGCGCATGAGCTTACAACAAGGCGCCAACCGCACGAGTCAACAGCATAGTGCACATTTCGTAAGTTACCCGTCCCCAATTACTTGTCTACCGTTGGTTGCTGACGGGCGCTCCTCGTCGCAGCAGCCGCAGGCCGGTTACCAACAACAACAGAATCAGATTGGCACCAGGTCGGCAAATGACTTGTTGGCGCCCATCGCCGCTCGCATACCGAGATACTGCTTCGCAGAAGACAAATACTGGTTTGTCATTGAAGCTACGCTGGAGGATGGTCGACACTGGGAGCTTTCGCGATATTACGAAGACTTCTATGATTTTCAGATCGCTTTGTTAACCGAGTTTCCGGCTGAGGCGGGAAACACGGGCCAACAGAAGAGGACGTTGCCCTATATGCCCGGTCCCGTTAACTACGTGACCGACGCAATAACAGAGGGACGGCTTCACAATCTCGACGCTTACGTGAAAAATCTACTAGGACAGCCCGAGTACATCTCGAGGTGCAATCTGGTAAAGCAGTTCTTTGCGCCTAGGGAAGGAGACTACGAGATCGACCCAAATCAGAATGGGGATGACGAGTACAGATTATCGGGTGGCTCCGGTTCCTCGGCCGAGTCGCCCCACGGGACTTCACGGCAGTCATCGGGGAACAACATTGACGGGAACGGCTACGGAGGACTATCTGCAGCTTTAAGGCAGGATGAACAACCGCCGATGAATCGTCAGGGATCGTCAATCTCGCAGCCATCACAAACATCACTAAACCCAGGGTTGAACCAGGCGTCTTCATCGTTCAAGGTGAAGCTTTTCTTCAACGGTGACACTTTCCTTATCCGCGTCCCGTCGGATATCGACTTTCCACAGCTCTTCGAGAGAGTCAAGGACCGGACCAAAGTTACCAGTGCAGAGCAAATCCAACTGTTTTACCGAGACGAGCAGAGCGGTGATAAGCTCAACCTCATGAGTAACAACGACCTCTACTACGCTTTAGATCACAACGAGAAGCTGGTCATCTTCGCGGAACAAGTATAATCATTCACACGCCGATGCTAGCCAGGAATATTGTCTTTACGCGTTTATATACCCCACCCATTCGCATTGCGTGCATTTACGACAATAGTCATGCAATTACCTTCGACGTTTCAAAAAGCTCGATCAGTATATCACGGTGACCCTTGTCAGTCAATTATCACGGTCAAGCCCGTCTGTAACCCGCCAATACCTACCTTACTTAACCCGTATACCTCGAAATATCTGGCTACCCCGGCCCTAACGTGCGGTCTAGATGACACTCTCGATTGTAGTAGTGCGCAACCATGACCAGTCTGTACTCGCGTCATCACCACTCCTTATCACCAATTGGTTTTCCTTGGGTCTACTTCTGAGCGCGCGCGGGGGGGGGGTTCTTATGATTCCAGAACTTGCTTTGAAACCTCTTGGGCCGTTCAAAATATAAGAATTCTTGTATGGACCATCACGTCCTCTCTTATATGGGCGTTTCGTGGCAGGTTCAGGTTGGGACCTGGATGATCCTTATCCTCCAGTGGTTTCTTCTTTTCCCGGCCTTTCTTCTAGAGCCTTGGCGGCTTATTTGCTTTGTCAGTTTATTATTCGAGCGAGTTACTTTGAGAGACGGCGATGAGTCTGTTACTATGACGATGAGATGGATGATGGTTCATCTGTGCGGTTCCTCCCGAGCCGCTTTCTCTAGCGAAGTTAGCATGACTGAGGGAACGGGGATTGTTCCTCTCAACTAGCATGTTGAGAATGTGTTCGGGTCTGTCTGCCATCGGCGGAGCAAGTCCTGTCCCCTACCAACACGTTATCTTCCGGAGATCCGGGGGGAGGCCTATTGCGCGCGGGTGAGGCATGGCAGGGGCGGCAAAGTTATCCAGGGACGAGGAGCGTGCAACATAGTTTTCGAGGATTTGACTGAATGCGAGTGGATTGATTGACCGATGAACAGACGATACCCTTACATCTGTGCTTCCGTGCGTGAAGATATTGAGAACGGCGCTCTGTTTCTCCTTCGAGGGCTGCTCAGACTGTCATATGCCCGACTGCCATAATGGGGCAGGGCGCATCTGGAACGAGCCGTCGATTTGCTACGTGTTTGCTACTGTCCAGTACAATGAAGGCGGTAGTGTAGGTACTTCGCATATGGTGCAAGCTGAACCTGCTCGGTACGAGACAGGAGTGTAGTTCCATCAGGTACCATATAGGGCCACCGCCCCCCTCCAGTCTCTACCCTATCTGTACATACCTTCTTAGGTATTTGCTATGAGTCCTACCTAGTACTTCGCTTGATATATACCGGTTTTAGGGTTCCGTTAATGGTTTGCAAATATCCATTACAAATAAGCCTACATGCACATGTACATCGGAGTCTACTTGGTTTGTACGTGTAGATGGAGATCAATCTGTTAGAAACTTCGTCCCTGGGTTTGCATGTGTGGCATCATCATGGATGCTATGTAAGTATGCAAACTCAGATGCTTCAAGTTGAAGGTTATTACACGGGGCTAACTGCAGTTGGTACATATGTATACATGCAACCCCTCATTATGTACGTCGGATGCTTCCTGTTCTGCGTAGGTACATGTAGCCCGTGCTTGCTCTGATAAGAAATATCAATGGGGCCCAGGCCCCGCCTTTCCTGTTTTTCTGGTTTGACGCAATTTTCCAATATTCGTTCTATCAAGACTTGGCGCACAGCCGCAATATTGATTTTGCCCGTGGCCCACTTAACCTTTGAAAACCTTGGAAAGGCGGGGCGCTCGTCTTTCGCCTCAAATCCAGACTCCCCCCAGTCATCTTCCTAAATCAATAATCCACCCCCCGTTTCTTGCGTTTCTTCTCACTTTCCGCGATTCGCACAATTCTCCCGCGCTTTACATAAATTTTCGTCACGTAGATCGACTATCAAGCTGCGGTAGTGGAATATTCGCCCTGCATTCACGCATCCACCCATCCACGCGTGTCAATCTGACTTGTTTCCATCCCATACTGCAATAAAGCCTGCCCCGATCTACTCGTTTACGCGATTAGACCCAATACAACTCGCTTCAATTGAAGGCTCACCCCCATCTACTTCATAATCAATCAATCAAGCAATTATTCTGTCTTGCCCGCTTTTTCACAATGGCGGAGGTCAATCCCGGCGAGAACCCCGTTAACGTCAACAACGTCCCCGTTGACGTCGGCGTCGCCGATGCACAACCCGAAGTAGACGATGCCAGCCAACTGGAGCAGCACACACCTAAAGAGCGGCATTCGCTCACACTTGATCAACGTCGCGCCCTTCGCCGCTGGGCCCACTCCCAAACCACACGTCCCTCTCACAAGGCGTGCATCGAGTGGTTCTACAGCCAGTATGGCCAAAACATCAGTCAATCCACCATCTCACATTCCCTCTCACCTAAGTATGCGCGTCTCGACAACGACAATCAATTCTCAGGGTCGCGCCTTCGCTTCGGTAATTGGCCAGACGTCGAGAAGCTGGTCCTCTTGTGGCACGGGCAGGTAGTCGCGTCCGGTCGCAACCCCTCAAACGAGGACCTCGCCGAGAAGGCCAAATCCATTTTTACCCAACTTCCCCGATATAAGGATGAGACCCCTCCTGAGTTCTCTCCCGGCTGGATCCACCGATTCAAGAAGCGTTACGGTTTGTTGATTAGACGTCAACGCAGACACGGCAGTGCTCCCAACCCTGCGGAGGACATCCCCTATCTGGTTGATGCCGTGCCTCGCTTCATGACCATCAGTCCTGAGACTAGCCCTGCTGCTATCCGGGACGCCGTTCTCCGAGTCGTTGGAGTTGAGGCAAGCCTTTCCACCTGCGCCCGTGTTCGCGATGAGGTAATCCGTCGCTTGGAGAACCCCAACCCTCATCCTCTCCCTCCTCCCGGATTCAACGGCCCTCCGGGCAATCCTGGCGAAGCGGATGCTTATGGAGATGAGGACCCGGAAGTCGTCCTTCAGAACGCCCTACGACAGATGCAACAGGAGGAAGCAGACGCTGAAGCCGAGGCTGCCGCCGTCCGCGAGCAGCGGGAGAGACAAGAACAGGGATTGCACCCCATGGGCGGAGGTCCTGGGAGCCTAGGAACTCCAACGCCTGCTCCGAATGGCAGAGCTCCGGCGGCAAGATACACGCCTGGCGGCCCCGAGGAGCCTAACCACTCGCTGACGCTCACTCCGATATCCGCCGGCGGACCTATTTCGGGCGTTGACCGACCTCTCCGCTGCCCATTCTGCGTTAACCAACGAATGCTACGCACCATTAAGGAGGCTGTCGAGCATATGAGTACCCATGTCGTGGTCTAGATACCCGACTGGTGACTACATCGCCTAATAGCAATACGCAAATGTGGCATAGTTCTAGATACCCTCATGCAAATGTGGTGTAACGGACCCCCACTACATCCACTCAAATTGCAGTTGATCGAATTAGTCGAGTCATTTTGTCGATGCTTTTTGTTAGCAAGTCACGCAATTCCTCTCCAGGGGCCTGCTTCGAAACGAGGGGTTTACTCTGTCGGAGTGGGTCTGCTGAGAATAACCTCATGCCACAGGGGTTGGCCTTCAAACGCGCTGTGTTGTGAGCCTATTGTTCCCAGAAGGGCGGTTGCAGATTGCCTGGTTTCCACCCCGAGCCGGAAGATGGTACTTAGGTTCATGAGAGCTCCGACCTATCATGTGCCTGCATCAGCACGTGGGTGGAAGGAGAATACAGGTTTGATGCTGCTTTTACTTGGAGGTGGCAGGGGAAACGATTGACTGATAGAAAGCCTCGTTGTATATGTATAGCAAATCTTCGTAACGATGGTTCAGCGCGGATAACCACGAAAACCCGGGGTATCAGATGAAGTACGATATGCTTTAACTTACGCTTTGTTCCTTTTCGGTGGTCTGTTTGTCACCTCGCATCAGGAATGCAGGAAACAAATATTAAGGGTTATCCAACACAACCGACGCTCAGCAAACTGGGCATAGTCAGGAACAAGTATGCAGCAACTAGATATAATGGTATGCATTTCTTAGCATTAACTGAGCCGTCTACCAGCGATACCCATCTTTGGCGGGGATTTCTGCGTTCTTATATACATCTCATAATAAACAGTCTAACCCCATCATCCATTGCCGGCACATCATCTAGGTACCCGTGAGCATACACGCATGCAATCAAACCATAACGGACGGCATCCATACCAACCATCCGTCCTCTCTTCAACCGCAAACCCCGCTATCCATTCATGGCACCCCTACGCTAGCTATACCGACATCTTCATGGGGATGGACTTGTGCGGGTCGTAGCCCTTGACGACGAAGTCCTCGACGCGCCAGCCGTCGACGACGCCGTTGCCCCTTTCCCGATTGACGACCTCGAGAGCCGGGAAGGCGCGCGGCTCGCGCCCGAGCTGCACGCGCAGCGCGTCCACGTGGTCGCAGTAGATGTGCGCGTCCCCCATGACGTGCGTCAGGCTGCCCGGCACCAGATCGCACGCGTGTGCTAGCATGTGCGTCAGCAGCGCGTAGCTCGCGATGTTGAACGGCACCCCGAGGCCCATGTCGCACGACCGCTGGTACAGCTGGCAGTGCAGGTGGCCCTTGGGCTTTTCTTGCCCCTCCTCCTCTTCCTTATCCTCCTCTTGGTCCTCTTCTTTTCCTGCGCCATTCCCGTCACAGCCGGAACCCAGAGTGCTGCGCTGCCGCCGCGGGTACGACACGTAGAACTGCGCGAACATGTGGCACGGCGGGAGCGCCATCTTGTCGAGGTCGGCGGGGTTCCAGGCGGTCAGGATGATGCGGCGATCGTAGGGGGTGTGGCGCAGCTTGCGCACGACCTCAGCGAGCTGGTCGACGCCCTGGCCGGCGTAGTCGGTGTGGTGGTCAATGTACTCGGCGCCGAAGTGCCGCCACTGGAATCCGTACACGGGGCCCAGGTCGCCTTCCTCGCGGTGCGACAGCCCCACGCTGTCCAGGAACGCCCGCGACCCGTTGCCGTCCCAGATCTTGACCCCGGCCTCCGACAGCGCGAGCGACGACGTATTCCCGCCCACGAACCAGAGCAGCTCCGCGACCACCGCCTTCAGGAACACCCGCTTCGTCGTGAGCAGCGGCAGGATCGGCGCCCCCGTCTCCGCGTCGCTGAGGGAGAACTTGAGCGGCCGCGGCCCGAAGATGGAGTACGTGCCTGTTCCCGTCCTGAACACGCGGCGTTAGAGGGCTGTCGACAATTCGGGAAGGGGGCTGTGGCAATCGGGGGCGGTCGCTTACCTGTCCGGGCGGTGTTCGCCGTGGTCGAGGATCTCCTGTACCAGATCCAAGTATTGGTATTCCTCATGCCTCTTCTGAGTCGAGGAGGTCCCGTTCTGCTTCGCGGGAGCTTCTGGTACAGGTGCGGCTGTCGTTTCTGTTGTTCCTGGGGCCATTGTGTCTTGATGATCTGGGAAGGCGGAACAATGTAGCTGGTGTTGAAGAAGGTACGAAATATGCGACGCGTTTTGGAAACGCGTCGGGAAAGTTTAATGGATTTCTTGGAGTGGAGGGGCAACTGGCAGGGGCGCCAGTGCTTAGTGTTTAGTGGTCGGTAGCGTCGGATATAATCGGATATAGGAGTAAGTCAATATCGACCTTCCCCCTTTTCTCCCAGGCTTTCTCACTTAACTCACTCAGCGCTTGGGCTCCCCTACAGTGAGGTCACTGAGTTGCGCATTAGTGGTGTCGACGTCCTAGTCCGATATACACCACAACTTCTATTCAATCTATATGCATCAGGTTATATCACGTATGCGTGCTGCATACATGTCCAATCCCGTCAACATCACAACGCCACTATATTGAGAGGCGCAAGTTAGGATATCCGAAAGAGGATGTCTAACTTCACCACGGCCCCGAGCTAATAATACCCAATCTTGCCCATTTGACATTCTATATCTTGTTTTCCTCAGATGATCTTCACTCGAAGTCGTCAACGGTCAGTCCATCCCATCAGTCGTTTCGTCGGCATTTTGAACCTCCACAGCACGGCAACGACGCACAGCTAGACAGGTAAGTACCCACCTCCAGCTAACGAAAACACGGCCGGGTCCTGCAACGAGGACTCATTAGATATGCATTGCGGGGACGGCGGCGTCACGAGCAGAGTGACATGTGGTCATGGGGGCGGGAGCGACCAAAAGGGGGAGGATTCGTGTGAGATGCTCGATCCCACAACCCTCCGTCCGTGAAGATTGTGTGAATGACCTGGATGACACTTGGAGAGGTTGGATTTACTGGGTAGCGGCCTGTCAACGTCTCACGAACAGTTCCAAAAGGGTACCGAAGTCCACGAGCGCCAAAGACGACGAGATCACGAGCCCCGTTACATAGCAGATTGCAACAGAAGAAAATGATCCCATGATTGGACAGGTATGAGAGTCTTAATACCTAAGACAGCAGGTGGGCTATGTTACTGAATGACTGTCCTAGACCTTCCATAGGCTCGATGTCTGGGGTGATGAGCAGCAGCCCCCGGTGGAGCTGGCGAGTTCCCAAATTTACTAGAAGCCAGCATGGGTGCGAGTGACTTTTGGGTAATTAGGAAGTCTGAAATATCCCAATCTGTGCCTAGGCTTCCGAAGTCCTTCCCGTTGGATTTAAGCCTGGAAACCTAAACCTATCTGGCCCGAGTTCACGCACAACTCATAGAAGTCAGGGGCACAAACTGTTTGTTGCCACTATTATTTAGCTTTAATATGTATATAGGTCAGTTACAAGGCTAGGTAGTCATCAATTGTGGATGTAGCATTCGCAACTCGTGTATGTTAGATAAGCACTAGTCACCTTTGTTAACTGATAGTAAGGTAATCTGTTGCGGCAGAAGATTGCAGGCGGGCATCATAACTGTATCGAGTAAACGCCTAATTCCGCATACGCCCAATCCGTATACGCAATATATATATTTATATCACTGACTGGTAAAATGCAACTGGGCTTCCTACGATCACTATGTTACTGGCTGGGAATTCAAACCAACCCAGCAACAAGCATAGCCAAAACCTGTTCTCTTGTAATCATCCTGTCGGCCTAGTAACAACAGGCTGGCCTTTAAGCTCTGCCTACCACTACCTCAAACAAGGATAGCTCATAGTGATATTCCTCCATACGGTGGCGTCACAGGCTATACTTTCAATCAAGCTATGTCCGGAAGCATGCAAAGGGCCGGGGTCCTTGCCGCAAAGAGAATCTTCAATGGTCCTCGTGTTCTAGCTGAGGCCCCAGTTCTCACGTACGAAAATCGGCAAGATGCCATTGACAACATCATCCACAACTTTGGAAGCCCCGGCGCCGATAACAGGAACCTAATTACTCGCCTCTTTGCTGTCAATTTGACGTCGTTGCTGCTCTGAATCAGGGCTACGCCAGAGACATTGCAGCCGTCTTTGAGAACAGACTAGAGCAAATGGCCAAATACAATTTCATTGAAGGTCACGAGTTGTTGCGTCTTGACGCTGGCGGCCGCCGCTTTTAATCTCAGGTATGAGATAAAATGCAATAAACATGGTGCTACAGAGCTGAATAAACTGGGTAATCGGCTGTCGTTCAAATGCTTCGATTTATTATATGCTTTATACTTGTCTAAAGCTCGGCTTTATCCCCACTTACTTTCTCCTCGGCTCTAAACAATTCCCCAAAGATGATTCAATGTCCTTGGGTCAGAGGCCAGCCATTCCGGTGTGTCGCAATCTATAGTAAAATCCGCACCAGAAAATTCGCTTACAGGCCATGAGACTGATGAGACTGACAAGATCGGGTCCTGGCCGGCACTTCCACGGGAAGAAGATGGTGTCCGCGGCGCCGGACTGACGGTGCTGGTGGTGGAAGTGCCAACGGCCTTCTGGAGGAGCTGTGACAAGCTGCGTGAACCGGCTTCGGCCATGGCGCTGACCTCGGCAAGCATTTGCAGACGACGGAGCGCCGCCTCTGCCGCCAGAATGCACTGTTCCCGGCTTACATCTATGTCGGGAATTCTGCCCGAGTCCAGGACTGGGTTCTCGACGACCGCGCCGCCAGCACTGACATGTGCAGTATCAACAGTCTGCAACTGAGCGGATTCTTCAACATGATCTCCAGGGAGTAAATGCTTGATGCATAGGCATAGAAGAAGCACGGCGGCTTCGAATGTATGGAATAGGACTGCTGGGAAGCGCGTGTACGTGGACTCGAGCATGGCGTATAACGCCGAAACCGCGTCAAGCACCTTCAATGCGGCAATGGCCAGTACTCTGCTCTGCGACGAGAGCAGGACCTGCTTATACGCTGGTAGGGCGCGAAGGTGGGCTGGCTCTAGGAGGAGGAGTGGGCGGAAATTCTGACAGATGGACTCGAAGATGGTTATATACAGGAGTTGGCGTTGCATGGGCAGCTTGGGGAGCTGCTCATCCCATTCCAAGTTAGGTTGCAAGGAAAATGCAGGAGGTAGAGTGGCTAGGAATTCGGTTTGAAATCGTTCGTATCTCTCCTGGGCTATTGTTGGATGAAAGTCGATTCCTGCGCTCTGCTCTACTTTGGTATCATTCCAGAAGGCGGCCAATCGGGCTTGCAGAAGACGCTCTGTGAAGCCCTCAGGAGCACCGCTGTCGCGATCTATCCCGGGAGTCAAATGCATTCTTGGTAGGCTTTCAAGGTTAAAGCCATCATTCAGGAAGGGAACGTAGTCGAGCTGGCGAGATAGGAGACTGCGGCCTCTCGTCAGCCCAGCCATGTTATCACCGTCAGGGGGTCGGCCGAAACAAGCCGTTGAGTAGCGGCTCGCTCTATGATTCGATGTTGGTCACACGAGACGCCAACGATATTGACTTACCCATCCCATATGCAAAGATTGCAAAACACCCTCCGCCGCATTTCACGCTCCAGCTCATCAGCCGGCACGGAGTCAATCCCCTGACCTTCACGATGAAAGCCAAGCCTCTGAGCGACGCGAATGGTAGCGCATAACGTGGTACAGGACTGTGTCATGCGGCCCTCGCACGCCGAATTCAGCCCAGCGAAACACATGTGCTGCACGCGAACCAGCGATCCCCGCGGGTCGATACCCGCTGCCACTCTTTCTAGGTTAGCCGCTACATTACTGCAGGTATCCCGGATCGCGGCGAGGGGCACCCCACGAACTGAGTCGATTGTATAGGATGCCGAGGGCAGGAACTGTGACGCGAAAGAGCAGATTCGCAGAACGAGCACAGCAAAGTCGATGTCGGCTACAGTGAGAAGGGTATCGGCGGCGAGTGACGGCCGCCTAGCCCACCAAGACTCGTATTGGGCCATAAGACTGGGAGGATGCACCAGTAGACTCATCCAGTTCAACTCAGTCACGAAGAACTGCATTAGGAAGTTGATGGTGGGGCGCCCGGGCATCCGGTCCAGCTCAATCTGCACAAGGCTATTCAATTCGTGAGGTATGGCCACGTTTCGGCGGTTGGGATGCGTCTGTTCCAATCCGGCCTTTGCATCCGCCATGAGCACACGCCTTGCCCAGGACGGAGGAGAAAGGGGAACATACGACTCTGCGAAGCAAGCCCAGTGAGTTGGACTCACTCTCTTCGAAGTATCCGAACAGCTCCGAGAGAGAAGCCGTGCTGTCACTTCCCCGGGAAGGCAGTAAATCATAACCGGCTTCGTCTCCGCGAGTTTGGAGTGCTTCGTTGGGTTGCTTCATCTTGGAAACCGCCGCGGTCTCCGACCCAGCCCTGGCCCGCGTCGGCGCGAACTCGGCATATGTGCATTGTTCCGGCTTTCGACGCCGTGTGCAGTGGTTGCAGGGATACTGGCGATTGCACTGCGTATCATAAGTTTTTCTCCCGTTAACTCAGGGACTGATTGGCTTTCACCTTCTGTTTCCTGGAATAGCAAGAAATGCATGACGAGATGACACGTTTCCCACTTAGAACTTTGCCCATGATTAAAGCGCTGTTTGCTTGCAGCATGGCGGTATAGTCAGTCTGTCGAGCCTGCATGCGGGTGGGTGGCTGTTACTGTCGCAACAGGTCATATATACCGTTATTGTTAGACCGACAACAATGGCATCGTTTTTGATGTGACAGTTACTGCTGCTTTTGCTGATCAGCTCTGCCCCTTCTTATCCCTACATATACTTACTTGGTTTGACTCTCTATGGGAAAGCTTGGCAGAGGCTGATTACTTGTTAGCTGTGGCCATCGTAAAGACTACATACTCGCTTAGTTTATCTCTCCGGGAAAAACTTGGCAGAGTCTGATTAGTTGTTGGCTGTGACCATCGTAAAGACTATATAATTATACTTAGTTTAACTCTCTGTGGAAAAGCTTGGCATTGATTGTATCGGTCCCGGAACAGCCCTGGCCTAATATCGTATATCAATCTACTCCTGTCAGATTCGGTATATACCCTCGTTTTAACGTAGTAAGCTTGCGAACGAAGTGGACGAAGGTTATGCCTCCGCTTTAACGCACTGAGGGACGAAGGGAGTGGAACGAAGGGTTATTCCCAAGCCCTCAAGCCCTGGAAGACCTAGCTTTTGACCTGGCCTTATCGCCAACCTCATCGTCGACTTAGCTGTCCGTCGACAGCCTAGCTAAGTTTGTCGGTTAGCCAGGGCTTGCAGGGTTTGAAGGGCTTAACGGCTAGCCAGTGCTTATAGGGCTTAATGGCTAGCCAGGTTAACGGTTAGGTCGTCGATTAGGTCAAGAACCAAGGCTTTTAAAGCTTTTAGGGAAAGGAAGGGGAAGGGCGGGGCAATACGCCGTCGGCCTAACCGTCGACCTGGCTAACCGTCAATTAAAAATACGAACGGCTTCCCCTGGTGGGTCGGTGGGGAAGGGGGGGCCGCGCAGCTGTTTTGCAACTGTCAACCTGGCTAACCGTCGATCCGGCTAACAGTCGACCTAAAAAGGGGGGCCGGAGCGTATAAAGCGCGCGAGGCCTGCGCCAGCAGGCCGAGTAAGCCGAAACACCCGGGATTCCCCCCTTTTTTAACCGGTAACGACTTGGACCCAACCGGCAACGAATTAGGCCCTTAAAACGGGGACTAATTGTGCTTGCCGTGGCGTCGCGGTAGCCTCGCGTGCACCATTTGGACCCGTAGGACCCAGAAGTACGGGTCGTATGCTGCTTCTTAAGTTACTTTCGTATTTGGGGACACCGACGTTAAAGAAAAAAGGAGCATAATAACCTCTCGTATACTCCCTTCGCAAGCTCAATATATTAAAACGAGGGCATTGGTGATAGACGTTCTGCAACCTTCACACGGATTCTCTAGGCTGGCTCTTGGAACAACCCAGGATCTCGGCCAGTGCTGAGCCGCATCTTCACATACATACTGCATGCACATAGTAAGCAGCCTGCCAAAACACTGCCGCCTTGCTCGGTCACGGTCCTAGGCCAACGGCGCTGATGCCAAGTCATGCGGGACGAGGGAGTACAGTAGGTATGTTCCAGATGATTCCGAAATCCACTAGGGCACCGGGAGGAGCCATAGGCAATAGCAAGAGCAGCCGGCGGCCGAAATTTCTCGGCCGAAAAGCAGCGGCCTTAACAAGGCCAACACAATATCTAGGCTCATTGAGCCCAATCATTACTCTTACCTCTTTGCGTTATTGGTACTTTAAGAAAGGCCCCTCGGGGACGCCTGCAACAGCCATTGACTTGGTATCTCAAAATGGGCACTTTTGCAGGATTCTTCTATCGCCAACTTACCTTTAAGCCCAAGCCCTTGCCCAAGGCCATTCGGCTGGACGGCAGGACGGCCATCATAACTGGTGCTAATGTGGGACTTGGTCTGGAAGCGGCCAAGGAAATGGTTGCGCATGGCTTGGCTAGAATAATCCTCGCCGTGCGCACCCTTTCTAAGGGTGAAGCTGCGCGCGACCAGATCCTGGCCCAGACTCCAGGCGTCGACGTGCAGATATGGCCTCTGGACTACGCATCCTTCGCCAGCATCGACGAGTTTGGCAAGCGCGCTGCCACCCTTGACCGTCTTGATATCGTCATCCTCAACGCCGGCGTCAAGAACCTAGACTATGTCCAGTCCACAACGGGCCATGAGTCTCATGTACAGGTGAGACTAGCCTGACTAATCTTCGTCGTCTCGGTTCAAGGACTAATGGTACATCGTGTCAGGTGAACCACCTCGGGACGGCTCTCCTCTCGCTCCACTTGCTTACCCCGCTGGATCGTACTGCCAAGACTACGGGCTCTCCGGGTCGGCTAACCATCGTGTCGTCTGAGAACCACTTCTGGGCCAAGTTCAAAGAGCTCAAGGCGCCCAATGCACTCGCCGAACTGGACACATACCGTGGATGCTTCAAGGGGATGGAAAGGGCGAACATCGAGCGCTACAGCACCAGCAAGCTCCTCAACGTACTCTGGACGCGTGAACTGAGCGCCCGCGTCGCAAATTCGAAGCTGAACGTCGTCATTAACACTGTCAACCCTGGCTTCTGCGCTAGTGAACTCCACAGAGCTGACCCGCAGGCTAGCAAGGCAACTAGGCTTCTCGCTTGGACTTCCCAGCAGGGAGGCCATTGTTTGACTGATGCTGCGACACGGCATATTGAGGACCATGGAGCCTATATCAGCGAGCATCTAGGAATCCGGAGGTTCCCTCCGGGAAAAGTGGGTCCATCCCTATTGGAGGTGGCAAAAAGGGGCTATACAAACTTCTACAACCTTCCAGATATTTCCA
>QJOA01002321.1:0-56842 GCA_004155915.1 Monosporascus sp. CRB-9-2
GACCTCGGTGTCCACGTCGGCCTGTCTGACGTCCATATCCCTGGCCTTATAACGCAACACAGACATGTCGAATGACGGCTCTGCGGGGAATGACGGTTTGGGACTACGCAGCGGCAACAGGGTGGGAGTCTGCGAATAATCCCAGACCGTCGGACGGGGAAACCTTCTCGATGTCGCCGCACGTTCAGCCCTGCTAGGACAACTTTTTCTCGGAGTGTCCATTCAAAGATCAAGGAGCTCACGCTAGCCTGCGGCACTGCCTTTGATCCAGTCACATACTCAAAACGCTATTACGGCCGAGCGTGTACTCAGTCGCCTCAACTCCCATCCGAGGGTTAGCCCTCGTTTAAGGGTAAATGCCGGGCCGTGACCTTAACTCATTCGAAACTTCGAACAAGTTCCCCTATCTTATATCGAGACAACCTTATATCCCCCAACGAAACAGCAACCCAGAGGCCGCGTGGTGTAAGGTTGCACACTCTATCCGATACTGCAGTCATTCCCCCTGCAGAGAGAGGAGCGGGTTCGATTCCCGCCGCGGCCACCACCGTCTTTTTTGTTCGTCCCCTTTTTGCTCTTGCCGCCTTTTAGTCTTATGGCCATCAGTAACCCTCTAGCCGAGTCTCATACATCAAAGCAGCCTCATAACTCCCAACGCGTGCCTCGTTAAGAGAGGGATAGGTGATTCCTGTCGTGACTGCAGCTCCGAGCTTTTGCCACTTCAGTCTTATCATGCCGCCCTTTAACCTTATATCTGCCAGGACCGTCTAGATGACACCTTATGTGTCGGGACAAGCTTATACTTATCAGCTGCGTGGTGTAATGGTTGCACACTCTCACAAGTACTCCTCCTATATTCTTACTGTGTCCTCGACCCTGATGAGAGAGGGACAGGTTCGATTCCTGCCGTGGCTAACTTCGACGCTTTTTCTTTTTTGTACTTTAATTTCTTGCAGAAGGTTAGTTCGACGCACACATGGCGGACTTCCTATAATGTCAAGCGATTATTAATAAGCCTCGCCCTGGTTTTCGAAAGGAAAAAAGGGCTTAGCGGCGTGCAATGTTAGCTATGCTATCTCCTCTTCTCGTTTCTGCAAAGTCGAGGAATTGCGCGTTCGGATTCGCGCCTTTAGACATTCAAGGTAGTGAATATCAAGGCTTTGCAGAAACGAAGGCCCGGTACACATCCACCTACATACGCCGCAATACGCAATGAGACTACAAACTTAATCCACCCGAGGCCGCTCTACGTAAGTCTGTGAAATCCAATTCGAAATCGCTTCTTCTCTTCCTAGAGGGCGAATATAGCCTGCTCATTCTAGGTCGATAGTAGACTCAACCATACTCTTCGTAGTCGTGCTGCTACCCCTATTCTCTAATTACGCCCTCTTCTCGTAACCGTACTCGGCGCGAGCTAGCCTTATATAAAGCTCTGGGGATTGGAGCCGCAAAGATAAACTGGTGTTACTTCCGAATGCTACAGGTTAGCTATTGAACTGCTTGCTACTTGCTCACTCACCATAATCCCTAATGCACAAGCAGACACACACACACATCTTCCAGCCAACCAACCGGCCATCCCAACCCCCTTCCCCCCTCCCGCCCCGGCCCATGCGCCTCGAACCGAAACGCCACCTGGGGCATACACATACGCACATACAGAGCTAATCAGCCAGCCAGCCATCCCCTCTCCATCACGCTAGGGAACTTAAGAGATCTTCCTTCCCAGCCAGCCAGCCTAACCGAAGTAGCCAGTCTATCGCGTCTTAATAGAGCAAAGAAACTCGGGAACCTTGCGTCCCCCCCGCGGCGGCGAATGTGTTAATGAGTAAGTAGGTAGGTAAGGTGAGTGAGATAAGCTTTGTTTACATCGTAATGCCCTCGTACTTGACTAACTACTCGAACTTCAACGGTTATAATCTGCGTAACAGAACGAAACGGGTCGTGCTCTCCTGCGGACGATAGTCCAGCCTACTTGGCGGGAAAGTCAGCCGGCCGACGAAGAGGGGTCAGGGGATGTAACCAACGAAGGTGGGCAGGCAAGCAAGACGGCCCGGACAAGAAAATAGATACGTAGCTCGACATGCGCTATCCCACCTCGTCAGTGAGGGAACAGCTGTTCTCGTATCGTGAGCGAGCCACCAGGTAGACAGGCAAGAACGCACGCAGATATCGACTACGGTTGAAGCGGATCACCTCAATTGACTCCTGACCCCGCCGGCGGCGTAGTTTGGCGTACGTAGTAGCCAGCGCCCGTTTTCGGTCTTGTTTTTATATATAAGACTTGTGCGAAGAATCAATTAGCTATTGCTGATGCGAACCGAACCGCCGCCGGCTCCGGCGGCGGCCTAAAAACACCGTCTAACCTCCATCCATCATGCCTTAAAAGAGGGCCCTCCCCAGCCCGGTCCGGCAGTCCTCTAAATCCCGGACCCTTCCTCATCTCTCTCGCGGCATTCTCTGCATTTTATTTACATATAGTGTTCATTTAGGTACAGCGGCGGGACTGATACACGACAATCCTTCAAGACCCCTTCGACGCCTCTCGATGTTGGCGAATGCGTGTGATGATGCGCGTGTTTCGCACAGGTCTGTGGCTTTAGCCAGGAAAATATTCGGTATCCGAAGTGTTGTTCCGTCGGTCATAAGTCGAAAGACGTACGTAGAGTTGTACTGAATAACCAAACAGCCTTTTTCCTTGTGAAAACCAGAAATAGCTGTCTAGCGGAGGTCCTTTCACAATACAATACAAATCGACCAACTCCAGCCCCATTTGTCATGAAATCCAAATATGGACAAGCCGCTGATTCGGGCGAACTAAAAGAAACCTCCTTTCCGTTGAGCTTCAACCGTTACCTAGTGGTCATAACCCGCACCACGCTGCCAAGGACTGCAGAGTTGTAAGTATGGTTTCCACAATGACCCAAGAGAAAGGTGGCTCACCTAGCGTTATTTTGTGCTCTGAAGGCAGGGCTAGCATTTTCCTGTTGGCGGAAAGAAGCCGCTGACGAACCTCCATATGGGCTGGGAGCCCGGTTTGGACCTCCCGCCGGGAATAACGGCACGGAGGGGTCGATAGGAGAATGAGGCGGGTTCCCGTGACTATGACCGTAAGAGTTACTTGAAGCCGAATTGAACGACGGGGCGGGTCTCGTGCCCAAGTTAGAATCCTGGGTTCGGCGTTTCATCGAAGCCGACGAAATGGATTCGTTGTCGTCGTCAAGGTCCAAGCCCGGCTTGTATCCGCGCTTGTCGCCGCGAGCCGTAGCAGCGAGGGCATCCAGCTCAGTCGTGCCCGTGAGCTGCGATTGCGACTTCAGGAAGGATGTACGGTCGTCTGCCATGAATTGGTACCGGGTATCTGGGTTCTTGCGGTAGAAGACAAGAACCGTGCTGACGATCACCATGATCAGGAGGACGGTGGCAAATATGGCGTTTAGGAAGAACAGGATGAGACCAATAACACCGTTGACCAGGGGCGGCTGGTCGAAGGCGTCCGAGAAAATCAGAAGGAAAAGCGAGTTGATGAAGTTCACAGCGTAGATGGCAATGTTGAAAGAGTTGGTGGGCTTGTCCATCCACGGTCTCATAACGCTTGCGGTGATGAGAGCGGCAGCCTCGATCAGAAGAAATCCAATGGCCTGCACCTCGTTATGGGCCTGGGCAAAGGCAATGAGCATGCCCTTGATTATCACGTAGAAAAGCACCGGGACGATGAAGTAGTAGGCGGATGCTCTGAATTGGATATACAAGAAACCCCACTTGTTAAGGGCTTGAGGGTCGGAGAAGAGGATATAAGCTGGGTTTCGGTGCATGGCGACGGAACGGCGGGCGATGCGGATGACCTTCCAGGCGGCCCACATGAGGGTTACAGTCATGCCTACAAAGAAGAAGACAGCCAGGACGACCTCGGCGGGAGAGTCCACCTGCGTGAATTCCCAGAGACAGAGAATAGTCATCTGCGGGTAGCCGATAAGGGTGAGCCGGAATAAGATGCCCTTCAGCACCGTGAGCCACCCGTTGCGGAACTCGAGGAAGGTGTCGCCCTTCATCCACTTTTGCTTCACGGCGAGCTCGCAGAAGCCCTTGAAGACAGCAACGCCGCCAGCAGTGAACACGACCAACAGGCAGTAGAACGTCAGACCCGTCAAGAAGAGGTTGGTGGTCTCAATACCAGCTCTGAAAGCAACGCGCTGGATACCATAAACGAGGAAGGTGCCCGAGCCTGTCGTGATATTCGCGCGCTTCATCAAGGCGCTTGCGGCATGGGGAACCATGGAGGCGGCGCGCCGGTAGAGGTTCGTAGCGATATCGGGAATACCACGTTTCTGGACCTGGACCGAGACGGTAACCAGGGTGTTGAAGATGGTAGACGGTTCACCACCAGTGGCCCGCTGATACCAGGTAAAAATCGTCTGCATAAACCCGACCTTGATAATGCCCATCGACCACTGGAAGTCCTGGGTCCAAGCTTGGACGACCGGGGGGAGATGGATGCCAGTAAGACCCATCATAGCTTGAGCCTGGAAGAAGCTGAAGAGCGAAAGGGCACCGGAAGCGATGTGAGCAGCTGCGTTGGCGTGGCCCAGACCGTTCAGAATGGCCGAGGCGCAAAGGGTGAGGCCGGCGATGATAGCCAGAACCCACTTGACTGCCAACAGGTCGACCGTCTTCCCGTTAGAGACGTCAGCCTCGACACAGGCGACACTTTCGCCGGTCTCAGTCCTGTTCACGAAAACGCGCACGGTAGCATCCAGGTCAGGGAAGCTGTAGGCAATGGGGGGAATCATAGCAGCGGCATCTTCGGGAATATCGTAGTCGAACCTGAGAGGGAGCTTACCGGCGGTCATGGGGCAAAGACCAGCCAGGCCACTCTGCTCGATGGTATCGTCGCAAGGGTCCAAGATCAAAGAGAAGAATTGATAACCGTATGCGGCGATGCTTAAATCGAACCTGACATATCCTTCGAGGGACGAGGTTGCAACGATATTCAGGGAAGCGCGGCCGGTGTCAGGTGAGTAGGTAACATTGAACAGACTGGCAGTAAACATAGAATCTTGCTGGCAGAGGTTCAGAGAGGTAGACTGGAGTAGGCGCGTATTCGCAGACACGCCCGGGAGGACGGCCGCTACGAGCGGAATGATACTAGGGAACCTCATAATTCCCTTATTTCCCCCCCGAGTATTTTATGTCGGTCGTGGATAAGGCGTCAGGAAGAAGACCGGTCGCGCGAGTCCAGGAGCAGGTTGCGGTTGGTTGTCGGTTTTGGAGTCTTTGTCAACCGCTTCAGTGACGGCGGAGGCGCAGACAATCAATCAATCATTCAATCAATTACATGGAATAAAGAAAGCGGCTGGTTTAAAAAGGCTAAACGATTGTCATGGGTGGATATCGGGGCAGGGGAGAATAGCGAGAGTAGTCTGCCAGCGAAAGGGGTTCTGCCGAGTGACTCTCTTTATCCTCCTCTGTAGTGTAGAACGACGGCGATGATGGAGTAGGTCGGTCACCGGTCAGTCAGTAGCGAGAATAGGGGTAATCGGAAGCTTCAAGTCAATAGATTATGATTATTATTTTTTATCGGGTGTCCGTAAAAAAAAGGAAAGTGACGGTCGAAGAAGATGATGCTCGGGAGGAAGATGAACCCGATAGGTACCCGTTCGCAGAAAGGGTTCTGCCGTTTGTTAAGCAGTATCGAATGTCGTCAACTATAAAGGGAAAAGTTGTGGAAGGGAATAATACCTAAAGAAAGCGTAGGCGTAGTCTAAGTCTAAGTCTGGGAGCGACGGAGGGCCCGGATTTGACGGTGGTGGAAAGCGCGTGGAAAGCGGCAAGTCATGGCTTGGAAAAGTGCCAGGCCAGACCAAGTTGCAGGTGCAGGTTTGCAGGTGCCAGGGAGGACGAACAAGGGGGGTAGGGGGGTGGGTTGAATTGGCCGGTTCCAATGATGGCCTTGGCCCCTGAAAGTGGCCCTTGGCTTTTCTGAGTAGGTACTTAGTATATAGTATCAATCTGAGAAGTGATACGGAGTATCGGGTAAGCCATCATTGAAATATACGAATAAGCGAGTAATACGCGTCCAATACGTTGAACACTTAAAATATTGTGGGTTTTATGCGATGAATAAAAATTACAATATGTGCTGGAAGCCAATCAGGACGAGTTCTCCATGTAATCTGTTACTGAGTTGACGAAAGCGTTTGAGGAATAACCGTCCACTTCGTGGTAGGTGTGCCAATACTGTATGTACTATTGTTCTACTACAGTAGCCTCATGGCATATCAACCTCCTACTGGAACCCTATTGATCAACCATGTCTACGAAGTAGGTACTGATGATCCCCTTCGACTACCTAGTACCTAGTTGCTACCCTTATTCCTCGGCCAGCCGTAGTAGGACGTGTACGTAATGTGCAAATTCCTTGATTCCGATATACTTCAAGCCATATCATGTTCACCGCTGCCGTCATACTCTGTATCACCAACCACATCCATTTTCTTTTCTGGGACTGGATGGCATCATCATCGCACATACTGCATATCATGAAAGAGTCGACTGAACCGGGCGGGTAGTATAAATCCGTTCCACATCGCGCCCCAGATCCTCCTTGGCAGATGGTCAGAGAAGCCAACCATCGGAACGGCTTTGGACTGTACGGAGATTTCGTTTGCTATTTGCGATTGGCAGAAGCGACACAGAAATTCCAAACACGGCATGACATACCTCCATGCACAGCCCCGCGCTACGCATTCCTGACCTGCGACATCTTATGTTTTGGGCGCGTGTTGTCGTCAAATCGCTCGGGTTTAGGAAGTAATCTCGGCCTGTCGTGTAACGGTAACTCAACTGTGATACTGCATACCGTACAGATTCTTCATCTTATTACGCGTCTGCACTGCCACCGTCGCCCACGTGCGGGAATATATTTCCATCTACATTTTTGGTAAGACCGCGCGCCAAATGCGAAGAGCTTGGAGAGTCTTGGGCTGGCCGTCCAAGGAATTAAATATCCACAACAGGCACCGACATTTCTCTGTTGATAATTCGCTTGTGGTGGCCCCGCCGAATACCGAGACTTTCACGCCTTCGCTAATCTCTCGTATTAAAGGTAACGGGGGCGTTACTAAGCCTATCTGGCTGGCGCTGCCAATATCCAAGAACAGGAAGCGTAAGCCAAGTGCCTCGTCACACGGCATAATAGCCTGTCTTGTCTAGCGCTCGTAGTCCCGAAGTCCTTTTAATTGTTTTCGCTGTTGACCGATCTCGACCTCAAATCACGAAGCTGAAGCTATCCAGGCTCCTGGATTCGAGATCTTTCAATTTACAAATGGGGTCTCAAGACGAAGGTTGATGGCACACCCCGGTAAGTTAAGGAAGAGCCGATCCAGGCTAAGCCCAGTGTCGCCCATTCTGTAGTTTGAGCTCCACACGGGAAACGGCACCCTTTTCTTAAGGTCCGAAGATTACAGATTAAAGGTATGGGGCCGCGTAATGTCTGATGCAAGGTACCATTCGCGCCATCGTGGCTGTGCCTCCATGCCCTTATAATATTGGAAGTATGGCATAGGATCTGTACCTTCTCCATCGAGCTGTTTTCGAATACGCTGGTCCGGCCAATCTTATCAGCATCCATACGAACTAATATTGCCTACCTGGATGTTGATGTTCGGATCCTATGTTCTTCGTGGATTCGATGTTCTATAAAACAACAGCGAAACACGTCGCTGACTCCAGGTATGCAACTAAACTCAGATGCCATCCCGAAGAGATATGCGGCCCACAACGTTCCATAGCGTGCTTGACGCACTAGCTGTGAGCCGCGCCTGAATGCCAGCAGCTCGCGTGTGTCAAGCCGCAGCTGGCCGTGACGAGAAGCGATGCGGGCTAGCATTTTTGAGCGGCACGATAGGCACAGGGACGACACTTCAAAGTACACGGGTGATATCATATCTGGGCACCTCTCTGGTTCTCCAAACTATCCCGAGAATGAGATCCTAATGTTAGTTGCCTTTTCAGAACCCATAACGTTGCCCGCATGTATCTATCCTCCAAACGCCCCTTGCGGCCGCTACTCCTCGCAACCGGCATGGTTGTTGACGCATCATGAGTGGTATACATTGTAAGACATATCCTAGCTGATAGCAGACAGCTTAGCTTCCCACGCAACACTCTAGTCCCGCCTTCCGTAGAATCAAGGCTACCTCCTAGAGTTCTCTTGAGCGGACCGTCCACTTAGCACACTTGTACGAGGTCTTCACTCCCGGCGCAGTGCTGTTCTGTTAAGTTAGGCAAAGTCATGCTATATGACCAATGACCAAAGACGGCGGCGTCTACAAAATGTGCAGGACAACCGGGACTCGCTTCCTCTCTGGCAGTCCCCATAGATCGCGCCCCGGACCACCGGCGGGTCGGGACAGTACCTCAACGACGGGGCCGAACCCGACCATACGGGGGCTGCAGCCCCGTGAGGGGTTAGTCCCCCGCCCGGGGGGGGGGGGGCGTACTTGTTGCGGCACTGCGCGTTCCGCGGCTGGTCGCGGGGTTCCCGCCCCCGGGGCATAGTCGCACGTCCGGATTCTGTACCATCGTGGCGGGCGCGATGTCGAGGAGGCCAACTACAAGGAGGTGGGAGGGCGAAGCCGCGGACGACATTAATCTGGACTGGTCGAGGTTATTTGCGGATAGGAGGGACTCCTTGAATAGATATGGAACGACATCAGCTTTCGGGCTGGCTGGATTCAGTGTGTAGTGAGGAGGGCATCCATCTATCTATCTACAGTTGCGTGAAGAGCGGTAGATACTCTCGAAGTACTTGTACTACCTATGCCCTTTCGCCCTCAGCCCTCGTTCTCCGTATCAGGTCATGGTTCAATCATTGAGCAGATATTAGAAACGCAGGCCTCCCAAGTAAGGTACGTAGCCGGGGCTGCATAAGCGGTCTGACATTAACTGTCCCTTTTTTTGTTTGGTTGGTGTGAAGTTGCGTACTGGCAGACTTAGGCGATGAGTAACAATCAAGCTACCCAGTTTGCCTTTATCAAAGATGGTCCGTCGCTACGTACGTATTTGGGCTCGAAATACGGTGTTGATCATGCCAGTAAGCTTCGCTCACCTTCGTCGGAGATGGACCCTTACGTAAGCTGCTTCAGTAAGGGATGATATAGGTACAATTGAGTCTACCGTAACGTCATTGCATCCATAACCACATACCCAATATGCGTAATCTATCTCCTGCGCTATACCATTATCTAGGTATTTGATATCCAAATCTCAGTCCCCCTTTAAGCACGCAAACGCCATCATTAAAAGCTCGCTTCCAACGCCATGCAGTACACGCAAGCCATTTCATCATTTCCTAAACAGCGCTCGCTCCCAATCGGAACCCGCCATCTAATCCCATCCCATGCCTAGGTAGCATATTCCACCCAGGATACCAGTCTCCTTAGAAAAGCTGCCACTCCGTTAGCCAGGGCTTATTGCCCTTGGAGTAATCGATGCCGTGCTTGTAGTCGCCCGTGAGCTCCTCCTCGTCGATGCCGCAGTGGGTCTGGCCGTCGCGGCCGTCGAACCAGCCGAGGCCGTACGTCTTGCCGAGGGCCTCGAGGCGCGCGACCATCTGCCCGCTCGTGAGCTTGGCGGTGCCGACGAAGTCCCAGAGCATCTTGCTCTGGTGCACGAAGGCAAGCACGCTGGCGATGGTGTTGGGCTGGCGCGGCAAAAACGGGTGGCGCCGGCGCGCGAACACCGTCGTCGCCACAGCGCCCATGTACGAGAGGATAAAGACCGTGATGGCCAACGACACCACGAACGACTTGACCGTCTCCTGGCCCGACAGCCCCACCTCGAACAGCTCGCCGCCCGCGCCCGCGCCCCCTTTCTCGATGGCCGTGAGGAATGCGCCGCCCTCGACCGTCGACAGGCTGGTCACGAAGATCGTAAGGCCCTCGGCCATGACAGAGCCCCAGGAGACGAGGAACACCATCCAGTGCCGGTTGAGCAGCGCGCGGAGCGCCACGGCGGCGAACGGCATCGCCGTATAGTCGAGCGTGAGCGTCTTGGCCGGCGCGTGGCGTTTCGACAGGATGTAGTACGGCTCCATCATGCGAATGGCGGTGTCGATGCTGCCCCAGATCATCTTGATGCAGACGGCGAGCGCCGTGATGACCCAGGGGGCCTTCTCCGTCAGCACGCTGGCCCCCGTGAATAGGAAGACCGGGATGAAGGCCAGGAACAACAGTATCCCGATGATGAAGGGGATGTAGCCTTCCTTCCGCATCATGAGCGGGTGCGGGTTCTCGGGCAGGTGGGCGTCTGTATACCTGTCGCTCTCCTGAGCTGTCACGGGCATGGACTCATCCGGCGCCAGGGACGAGTTCCGAAGCACATAGCGACGATACTTCAGCTTGTGGTGGATGTCCTTCGGAGTGGCCACATCCATGTCCTTGAAATCCATCATGATGTGGCTAACCACGGCCATCGATGCTAGTCCGGCGATCCCTTTCACATCTGCCAGTAGGCCCGTCCGCCGCGTATTGAGCTGGTATAACAAGAGGCAGCCCAGGATGGCAGTTACGAACAACACCCCGGTTAAGGCCCGAGATATGGCCTGGTTGATCGTTATTGTCATTTCTACGTCGGGGTCCTGGGTCCTCGCTTGTCGATCGGGATTCAGCTTGAAGACCGCCGCACCAAGGGTGGGGACAACAGAAATGGCTAGGAGCGCGGTCACGGATGAGAGTGCCACCGCGTAGTGTTTCCGTTGCAAAGCTCTGAACGGTCTCGTGAAGTTGAATTGTGTGATGTAATCAACGTTGATCGATTCGGCCGCCAACGCTCCTCCCTCTTTGGATAGCTGGTAGAATGCCTCGAGGCGCTTCACTTCAAAATCCGTGTTCTGCCATAGCACGCCAAAGGTGACAGTAATTATAGTGGGCACAAACCTCAGCACGAAGTAGTACAACGGATCGACCCCGACGGCCGACTTAAACCTCAGGAGAGGTTCCCGCATGGACCATTGGTATAAGACTTCCTGGCAGATGGCCAAGAAGATAGAGAGGATAATCAGAAACGTAAGGTAAGGCCACCGCATCCAAAAAGGCTTCCAGTTCGGCTGCGGATAAAAGATCTGTTCCTTCGTCGCCTGCTGCGGTATCGTAGGGTAACGCCCCAGTTGATTGGACTTAGCGTTGAGGGGGACTGGCCCTACAATGGAACTTATGTCGACATCGGAGGGTCTCTCTTCTATAACGACCTTAATGACTTCGCCTCTCCTGTTAGCCTCTTCTTGGCCGAGGTTCCTCAAGGCCGATCTGGGGTTCGCATTCGGCGTCCGTCTTATTGACAAGGATTGGGACAAGCTTCGCTTGACCGTCGGGCTGGTAGCAAGCAATTCCTCTTCTTTGATGGCCAATCCCGGGGTTTCGCCCTTACCCAAACCCCGCGTCATAATACCGCTTGCCTCCTGGGCCTGGTCGCTGTTCATGAAGCCTATCGGCGGGCCAGAAAAGGACGTCATGTCGAAGACTGGCTCCCCCGCATCCCTGGTCGGTACGGCGTCACATGGAGCAGATTGCCCGGGCGATGCCGCGGATCTGAGCAGCGACATATCGATACTATCATCCTCATGTATCGTCTCATGCATCCTTGCCCGAAAGCTCTTCAAAATACTATTAGGCCTGGAGCCTCCGGAGGGCGCCACCGGTGAGTACCCCGCCCCGGAGGGGCTCCTCCTGAATGGGGCTGACCATGAAGCTGTCGACGATGATCCACCGGGATATGTGTGGCCGCTGTCCAATACCCCAGCATCCCCAGGCGGAGATCCGTAAGACGACTGAAGCGACACAAGAGACTCGCGACCTCTGACTCCAGAAGGCGAATCAGCGTAGGGGCTGTCTGAGAGGTCGGAAACCTTGTGCTGCAGATAATGCTGGGTCGACAGCGGGGTCCTTGAGGGATAGTTGTTGAACGCCATCGCTTATCACTGTTGCATTATGTCGTACTCCGGAAAAAGAAAAGAAAAGAAGAGAGGCGCTTCGGACCGGGAAAGGCTCAGATTCGTCGGAATGAGAGCGCGGGCGACGATGATACGAAATGCAGTCCTTCTGGCGGAACTCGAGGGCGTCGTGATTCGCCAGGTTAGGTCATCGTGCTGCCAAAACCGGGTGTCGCACTCGCCAGCGCTCCTAGCGCGACAAGCCTGACAACTTATCAGAACAAGTTTTCCTGTGTGTCTCCTGTCTTTGTTCCGCGATGGACGGGAAAATCAGGGAGACTTGTCAGTACAGAAAATGTGACGAAGAACGAGCGAGGCACCGGCGAATTTCAAGGTAGGACTTTGTGCCTCTCATAAAACGAGCAGCGGATTCCGAGATGTGATATAATGAGGATAGAGACGACGCAATTCACACCCTAGCCAAACATCAACATCTGCATATTTTCCTCTACACCTCATGTGAGAGGAAAAGAAAGGAGCAACAAGAACAGACGAGTCACTACTGTGAATCTCCGAGAATGACCAAACCTGCTGCCATGAGAATAGGCCCCCAACATGGCTGCCGCTTGGCGAGCTGAGATACCGGGGTCAAGGATGCACGACAGGTGAAGAAGGTACGGGGCCGGTGCTGACAGGGGTGGCTCCGCCAGTGTTTCTGTACCACGCAAAATCGGGGGGCTACAATATCTTACCGAGCAGGCACTAGACCATGTAGGTAGAAGACTCCACCGAGATAACCTCCCTATCCGGGACTGTCTGATCAATCCAATCCTTTGGCCCAGTGCTTCTTACGCCTCCAGCCAATAATTCCCATAGCTGAAGAGTTGTGGCTGCGTTAATTAACACTTACCAATCGACTGTTCGCCTAGCCTTCGTGACCAAAACGCACTGGGGAATAAGCGGGCATTCTTACCATGGTCGGTAAACTGCTAATGATAGAGGTACTGGAGAACCCTAGCTATAACCATACTAAATAATTCGTTATCAATCCGGTATATCGTTATGTCGAGTGTCTCTAATAATCGAGGCGTCCAAGTGCTTAATGCAGAGGCGCGTTACCTATAACGAACCCCAGCGTAATGCAAACTATTGTTCGTTTATATCCTACATGTATTACTCTGCATTCACGTTGGTATATCTATTATCGCTGTTGTGAGCCAGATGAATTGATTGATGCGGCTCGGACCATGTTCTCCTATCTCGATCGTCACGTCCTCTCTCTTGCATAAGGATATCCTGCCACTCTTCGTGCGGATGTTCTTTGCGCAATATCGACCTACTACTGTTCCGAACGTGAGGTTGAAACAATCTCGGAGATAGCCAATTTGATACGATCCCGTCCCCATGCATTTTCGATTGTGGTGTGCGTGGTCCTATCGTATATCGTGTTACTCCGGAACGTGGCACAGATGCAGCATGACCGCCTTGGTTCGTCTTTAAAGAGATAAACCTGCGGTTGCCCGCCTGATGAACCTGATGCACCGATCTCTGCAGGCCCGTTCGAAGCTAACCAAGGCGCTCGTCCTGCGTGGTACATGTCCTCTTCTGAGAGAACCAATTTTCCGATGGTTCATGTGTTGGCAAGTGCCCGTCTCACGAGGGGTGTTGGGACGGGACTATTCGGCAGCATCGAGCTGCCCTGCAGTCAAACGTTTCGGCATTTGGGCGCATTAGCAGCTGTGTAATGCTATTACTTCATCCTATATCACCGTCTTCTCCCGTGCCTTGTAGCCATGGGCTGTGACGCTTGGGATTTCTGGCTTTAGCCAGGAGTTACTACGTCTACTTTGCGCAGCCGACCGCCCCTTGTCTATAATTTTTGTTAGTGGCCTACGTAAAGGTCGCCTATCATGCGAGGCTCTATTGTGTGGACCGAGGAGGAAGCTAGATATCTCAGGGCTCTCCTATCATGGAGGCCCGGCAAGACTGAGGTCGAGATGCAACCAGCACCAGAGATAAAGACGCCTGCGGGGGAGTTCAGAATTCTCATCTTTGGCGCCAAGAGGTGCGGCAAAACGTCGATACTTACACGGGTAAATACACACGAACCCCTGTGTGCTTCTTTCATGTAATGACAATAGACAGTTCGCCAAGGACACGCTCTCAGGGGAAGACGAATATCCGAGTCCTAAATACGAACGCGGGTCTCGACGCATTATTCAAATCGATGATCAAGCTTACACGATTGACGCCCTGGAGCTACAGTCCGAGCATCTCTCAAATGACGTATATCTCCGCCAGGCAGTTAGTATAACCGACGCGGCCATCCTGGTGTATGATGTCACGGCGCGGGAGTCTTTCGAAATCATGTCGGCCGTCACCGATGTTATCCGTGACTCGATAGGGGCGCGGGGGTATAGCCTCGTCCTCGTCGGAAACAAGTCGGATTGCCGGGACGACGAGCGACAAGTGTCCTGGGCCGAGGGCCACAGGCTCGCGGCGAGCTTCAGGATTTGTTGCTCTTTCCTCGAGACCTCGGCGAAAAAGGGCGATAACGTCAACAGGATCTTCCCTCAGCTGGGAAGGGACGTCCTCAAGCTTAGATGGCTCATGCAGCAGCGCAGGGAGCAGATGGAAAAGGTCGCTGCGGCTGATCAGACCGCCAATCGCCTACCGGTGAAGCGGTCACCTCGGTGGAAGACGTGGACTCGGCCGTGGTTTCATAGAAGATCGGTTGAGAGAAAGACTTCGGTTGCTTGAGCAGGGCGGGTGTCCTTTCCTTTCTCCCTCCTAAGTCATAATGTTACAGCTCTAATAAACTTTCGCCCTCTGCTCTTTTTCTCCCTCACTTATGCAGCCATTTTAACAGGAACCCAAACATCAGCAGGATATTAGGCCGAGAGATGCCTCATGCTCTACTGACAAGGTAGGTATCGACTAGCTTGGCGACATCTGGCAGTGAGACGAGCCGTTCTGAGAACAGACGAAGGGGCATTTCAACAGGCTACTACGTCTTGTGGCCGCCCCCAGCACGGTTTTCAGTCCCCAGAGTAAGGTTGAGCAGAATATCGGCACAATTTTGAAAGAGGCTTAGGTAGTCGAATCGGACAACGTCGGCTCCCCTATTAACATTATTCACCAGCTCGAGGAGAACTGAATAATCGGAAGCCACTCGTTTCTTGGCCTGGCTGGCGTCGAAGCCAACCAAAGCCCGCACATCCTTAACAGCCAAGCCATGACTCCCTGAACCAATGCACAGCCGATTTTTGAACTTGAGGGTGACCCGCCCAAGTTCCTTGAGCTTCTTGATGTTACTAGGTGCAATGTCCCTGTGCTGCCGTCTGTCCCCAACAGTAAAATTTGTCAAGGATACGCCACTGGCAATGGCAAAGCGACTAGCAAAGCCGACAAACTTGGGATTCCTCCCCCAACGGAGAAAGCGTTCACCCCTTGTATATGGATAGCCAGCCATATCAAGCTCTGGCTAGGGCGCTGTGAGGAGGCTTCACTGCCGGCACAGACTATACACGTATACTGAACAAAATATGGCCCTAAAATGGTTCTTAACCATGACCGAGTCTTCTTGCCTCTTGGGACGGATTGCGTATAGGGCCACTCCACACAGCATCGGATGTCGCTTCGTCAGGTACCACGGCTCTTTAGTGACAAGGCCAATGGGTCTCTTGTCACTTAGTGCCTTGAGTTTGATCTTCATCAAGGGATCTACGAGTGTAGTCTCCGCGTGTTTGATGGCCCATCGCAAAAAGTTTGTTTGATCGATGCCCCAGTCGCTCCGTGCAGTTTTGAATCCCTCAATCCAGCCCTCCGGCATTCTGGGACTTCTGATCGTCTTGGATGTCTCAGACGCTAGTTGAGCTAGCGGGAGTTTGATCTTTCTCTTCAGGACACGGTGGATATCTAGGGAAGTCTGGAATCCGAACACAGTCCAAAGCTGCAGGCTCTTGGTGGTCATCAGAGCCTCAATAACCCGCGTGACTCCATCCATACTGGGGAAGGATGAAGAGACCCTGGCGAGAAAAGCGAGCTCGATCATCGTCTCGGCCCCGGGTACTCGATCCTCTGCCCACTTCTCATCATTTGATACGCTGGCTCAATCAGATGTCTGGCTGTAGGCTCCTTGCAAGCCCGGCTTGAGCGAGATGCATTGCTTTCCGATATCCCGTCTTGCAAAATACCCCCAGTGGAACGAGGCTAATAGCTTGAAAACTCCAGCAAGCAGTCCATCAGTCTTGTCATATTAGGAGGCAAAGAGGTCTTCGTCGATGCTATTCGTTGGGATGGTATTCAAGGGAACATCCTCTCCAGTAGCATCCTTGAGAACACGGGCATAAAAGGCACGTATATATTTCCTTCGGAGAAAATCTCCTTTAAAACTCCGTTAGAGACGCCGAGGCTGCTTGGAAGGCTCGAGATGCCGATGTCCGAGAGGGTGTCGTCGAGATACTGGGAGAGTCTCTCACAGCGCCTCCTCTTGGGTCGGACAATATCAATGCTGGCGTTTACTGACAACATAAATGGAACAAGATCCAGTTAAACTCGGGCATACGGTTTAGCAAGATATAGGCAATACTCTCTTATTCTTCGCATGTCTTCAACGTAGGACACAATGTACTCAATAGCCTCCCCAAATACTAGGGGAATGTTGACCTCATATTCCAGGGTAATAGGAATATCGTCTGCTGATATCAGTATTATGACATCTTACGTTGAATAGAAAGACTTACTAGGCGCTGGATGGGGCCATGCCGGCTGGTCTTGGATTTCTTCCACGGTTAATTCACCAAAATGGTTTGTACTTCTGGCAGCTCGCGTCGCTCGCTTGGTATGGTCAACATCGTGATTTCGAACTGGGGTCTCAAGGTTTCTTTGACGTGCTTCAACTGAATGATGAAGTAATGGTGGGCAATATTAACTTGGTCGCTTCGCTCTACAGTATAGGCTATCTTGTTGTCCTGCTCGAAGTCTGCGCCGTGCTCTTCTGAGTTTGATCGCGCTGAAGATGGCCTTTGATACATATAGGGGAACCTTAATGGGTGGTGTGTTGCCAAGGAGAAACTGCGCTAATGGTAAAAAGTTGTTTAATTACAGCCAATCTCCTCTTAGTGCTGCTTCCAAGGGATTGCGCTGCTTCAATTCCCGCTGTTTGCTGTGCTTGCTGGTCAAGCTTGCGAGCCTTCCCCTTCAATCCGACTTTGACAGGGGCCTCGACGGTCGACAGAAGTTCCTTTGGGCAGCCATATTCCTTGGAGGTTGATGCCGAGTAAGAAGAGACGATGTCAGTATCAGGTTTATACCGACGGCGGAGAAGTCTTGTTTGTGATGTAGGAGCAGACATTACGTCGTTATCCGTCTGATAGGAGCAACACCACGGTGTTGATGAGAGGAATAGAATCAGCCTGAGAAAATTTTAAGTGGGATTCTTAACCAGAGGAGGCGGTTCCTGGTTTGATTACGAGGTAGTTCCGGAAAGGAAAAAGGACTAACCATGCGAGAAATATTGAAACGAAGAAAGGGATGGCCTTTTTGGGCCTAGGAAGCGATTTCAACATAGCAATAGAAAAGTTGAGTTAACTGGGAAATTAGGCCTAATAGCTTTTAGAAAGTGAGGCAGCCACCCAGCTAAAATCGTGGCTCTACTATATCCGGAGAGGGCGGAGAACAACAGTTTCCATGCTCAGTATGAAGATGTCCACCAGACGTATTCGCCGCATCAAATGTGGAAAGTGCGATAGTTACTTACAAATGAAGGCTGGGCGGTGACCCTCCCAGAACAAGATAATAGGATTTATGTGTTTGCATGTTAGTGTTCTCTGAAGGGAGTATGCTGACTTGATGCTCCTCTAGGGCGAGTATGGCATCCCAACTTACTCCACATATCCGCAATCATAGCCGAAGAGCGCCCCTATTCGATTACTAATGACCTAATCCAAAGCCAGGAAACAAAATATGATACATATGGAGAATTAAAATTCTTTTAGACGGGTTCTACCAGTCCCCTAAGGTCACTAAACATAAGATATCAAGAGGATAAAGCTTGATAATACTGATTTCATTGTTTGGCACCCCTGAACCAGTTGATCTGGACCAATGTCACGGCGTCTACGAAAGTTTGTATTCCAGCGCCACTTACGGCAGTACTAGCTGCAGAATTGCTGTGCCGAAGACTACCTGATCCCACAAGCAAGTCGCTTCTCTACTTTAGAGTTTTATCAGATTCAGCTAGGATGGGAGAGATGATAGTCGCTTAGAGATGGCCAACAAGGTTACCGTTAGCTATGTTTAAAGTGGCTCAAGCAGGTCGACAGGCTTGACGAGAGAGCCCAATCGCCCTGAGAACTCTGGCGCTTTCCAAGAGAGTTCTTACAGGAGGATCTACGTTGAGAAGTTTTGCCTCTTGCTTATATGGCACGACAACGCCTGAGAAGCATTTGACTGTGAGTAAACGCGGCATTCCAGGACTGATGCAATCAAAGAAATAAGTTGAAGTTGCTGACAGGTGTTTAACAAGGTTTGGAAGAAGATGAAAAGCTTATGCTTAGTACCCCTGACGTTAAAGCACCGTAGACCAGTTGTGTAGGGTGCCACGCAATTCATTACCTAGCAACTCTATAAAAACCAGCCTGGCTTGATACAAAATGAATACCATGCTGTTCCTCTAGTAGGCCTTGCTTTGTCACATTTAGTTCATGGCTGGGCCTGTAGGGTAATGTGGTCGTTCTGTATAGCTTAAAGTTAGGCCCCTATCATAGAAGTAGACAACAAGGGGATTCATCACAGGTCAATCCAATATCGAGAAAGGGGTAGAGCCCCAACAATAAACCCATGACCACCGCCAAGTTGCCGGATGACACGGAACCACTTATATCTTAGAAATTGCGCAGCAAGGAGGTGGCTTTCTGCAGCTTTTAAAGGTCGCCAGGAGGGCCGCACCTGTGGCGCCGTTTCCTGCAATCTCTGAGTATCTTCCTTATCGTAGTTCCGCAATACCTCCTGCGAAGATTCCGCAGATTTCATCGATAAGAAACAAGAAGGAGGTTTCTCTCTTGGGCGAGGTTTACAGGCTTTCGGTGGTTGTGTTCGCTGCTTGCTGTGCCGCCGTAGCCCCGCAATACTCCTAGCTCTCCCCTTGCCGGCTTCGACTCCGGTTTTTGGTATTGGTTAAGCGGTATAATGTAGAACGATACCGGCCAACAGGCTGCTGACTACTTAGAATACAGTAAGCATTACACGCCTCGGTGACCCCTTGAGTTGCTTTCTTTTTTGGGGTGCCCGCTGGTGACCCATAGCTTTAGCTGGTGGCGAGAGGGTGCTCCATGATTGGAGCGTATAACATCGCAAGGCAACACGCTATGGCGCTTAGTTACCATCTGTAAAGAAACCCCTTAATCATCTGCCCCTTGGGCGTGACACCCGTGACTTCGTAACAGGGCTTGCAATCTTATCGCTTAAGCGTTTTAGAACCTTGTGTCCCTATTCGAAAACCCGGTCAGCGTGAGAAGAATGTTGAGTCTTTAAGAATGGCGTCGGGTGGGTGTTCAGACTTCCCAAGATACAATGCAGGCTAGCTGTACAAGTATGCGACCTAGGAGTGCGCGTACGCTAGTTGCTGGTAGACTTTGGACTTACTAGCAGATCAAGGAGTTTTAAGTAAGCTTGTCTTATAAAACCATGTTAGGCCAGTCGTCATATTCGATACCATGCGAGACATAGAATGCTTGTGCCTTTGTACGGTGAGCTGCGCGCGAACTGACTTTGGACTGGAAGGACGGCTGGGCAGAAGAGAATACATCTGCTATCAAGCGTGGAGGGAAATGAGGGTCGGGGTGAAGACGCTACTTTCGAAGACCTCTTATTTATTTCCCACCTTCAGGTTCTTCGAGACGGAAGCATTTGGATCTTTAGGGAGGACGATAGCATCTAACGTTCTTGCTGTACCTTATGTCATAACATTCTATTTGACGATGATAATTTTTGACGCGGTGGGGAAAGGGCCAAGCGACCCGAATGCTTCGAAATATTCTTAGAATGCACCCGTCAATCAGGCTGGACAAGCAGCCAAACCCGTTATATGCAATGCGACACTTCGTGCAGGTCGATCAGGATCTTAAGGAGCGTCAACCACACCAAACGGTATGCTACTCCTACGTGATGGGATTCTGCCCATATGACTTGGCTCGCATGTTGCAAAGCTGCGTATCCAGAATCCAGCTGCGGGGACTCCCTGCTGGAAGCGAGGCCCCAACTATGACTACGTCGTACCATACGAAGAAGTCGTATCCACTCCGACGAGGGTACATATGGGAGATCAGCCATTGGTTACCTTGGCGAGGATGTTGCAACTAGGCCGCAAAAGCAGCTGATTCTCGGACGATGCTAGAGACTAACGTCGGCCGAGCAAACTCGCTTTGGCAAAGTCTCCCGGTCGCAAAAAGCTTTGGAGAACCTGACAACCGGGATCCAGAGGCGAGGTGTGGAGAAATTGAGGAGCCTCCGCACGGGGAGGCTACCTCCCCCAATTGACCCCAGACTTCGGGGCAATTGCTAGAGCCCAGGGTGAGCTGCGATTGGAGCGCATCTAGAGTCGACGGCCGAGACCCAGATTTCCTCCAGTCGGAGGGCTTGTCGCCAAATCCATGGCGGCGGTGTGGGGATTCTCAGCCGGCAAGCCCTGCATTGCACGTGTGTTGGTTCCTGTTCCCTTGCAAAATGGACTGTCATAATCAAGACAGGGAGGGAAATAGAGACGTGATTGCAGGATGTGGGGATCTATAAGAATCCGGGTGTCGGCTGCTCTCTCGAGCGTGTCGAGGCCGCTTGTATTGGTTCCGTGTCCTACGGTGTCTGTCGAAGTTCAACGTGTTTCACTGCAGCGTTGATGTGAATTGCATCAATATGAAGCCTAAGGTTTATCAGGTGCGTATATTCAATCTTGCAGAAACCTCTTAGGACGCAGAAACATGCATTACTATTCTGTTGGGAACCCGACTAATGACTCTTCCAAGTTTCTCGTCGGCGTCTTCGCTTCGGTGGGCTCGATCCTCTACGGATATGACCTGGGTGTTATAGCGGGTGTTGTCGGGAGTACCTCTTACCATGAGCGGTTCCAAGCGACTGCGACCCAGAAGTAAGTCCACAGTCTGGGATCCCGATAACTCCACGAGGTTAGGCATTGACTAGCACGTAGCGGAGCGGTTGTTTCTCTGTTCACGGGCGGCGCCTTCTTCGGAGCCGGCTTTGCAGGGCCTGCTGGCGACATGCTCGGGCGAAGACTAACCATTATGCTCGGCGCCATCCTCTTCCTGGTCGGCGGTTGCATCCAGACGGCAGCGCAGACCATCAACTATCTGTACGGCGGGAGGGCCGTGGCAGGGCTGGGAGTCGGCTTCTTGACCATGATTATCCGGTACGTGATGCATCCACTTTCTTAGGTCTTGTATAACGCTAACATTTTCTGAATGCAGTAAGCATTGACATATTTTTACCTCCTCGGCGGGCGAGATGCACCGTTCGAGAGATTTTGTACTAACCTTAGATGCTCGTAGCCGTATACCAGTCCGAGATATCCCACCCCTCGATCCGTGGCCGAGTTACCGCTCTGCAGCAGTTTATGCTTGGAATCGGTGCGCTTGTAGCCAGCTGGGTTACCTTCGGTTGCTACACGAACCTCACCAACGAGGGACAATGGAGAATACCGCTGGGCATTCAGAACGTCCCCGCAGTCGTTCTAGCTGCACTGATCATGCTTTTCCCGGAAAGTCCCCGTTGGCTCATCGACCACGGCCGAGCCGAGGATGGCTTGAGGAACCTGGCAAAGCTCCATTCAAACGGCGACGTGAATGACGCCTGGGTTCGGGCGGAGTTTGATCAGATCCAGGTTTGCCACTGTCCCCCCGTGGAATGTCGCAGGGGCCACAATACTGACATTGGCCGGCTTGTGTAGGAAACCATCAGTTTCGAGCACGAGCATGAAGCGAAGAGTTACAAGGAGCTGTTCGTCAACAGGTAAGTATCGCCGCATGACGAGAGTACTCAACGTGTGGAGCAAACGAAAAGCTGATCCCAAGCCCTCTAGGTCCGCTTTCCGCCGTCTTTTCCTCGCTTGTGCTCTCCAGGCTTCCGTCCAGATGACGGGTGTCTCGGCCATCCAGTACTTCTCCGTGACCATCTTCGAGCAGATCGGCATAACGGGCGACAACACCCTGAAATATCAAGCTATCAACTCTATCCTCGCTCTGGTTGCACAGGCATTGTGTATGTTGTGGATTGACAAGTTCGGACGTCGTCGGACCCTGATCGGTGGTAACTTGGTCAACTGCATCATGTTCATCGTCGCGACGGTTCTCCTCGGTGAGTAATACAACTTTGCCTTGCTATGAGCGGCGACTCCCCAATGCAGACAACTGACGCCACCAATAGCGAAATTCCCTCCGAATATGAACGCGGGCGGTACAGCCGGTTGGGGCTTCATCATCACGTAAGTTCTTTCCCCGTGGACGGCGACTCAAAGTGACGAAGAGTACTGACGAGACCCCTAGTACCTGGCTCTACAACATTTCCTTCTCGTTTGCTTGCGGACCCCTGTCCTGGTAAGTGAATGAAATTTCGAGAACTTTCACCTTTCGATGGGCTACAGAGGTATGCTAACAGCAACTCATAGGATCATCCCCGCCGAGATATTCGACACGCAGACGCGCAGCAAGGGTGTATCCATCGCCACGATGACCAGCTTCGCCTTCAACACGATGATCGGACAGGTCACCGAGATCGCCGTCAAAGCCGTGGGTTGGAAGTACTTCCTGCTCTTCGTGGTCTGCAACTTCACCAACGCCGTCTTCTTCTACCTGCTGCTGCCCGAGACCAAGCTGCTGCCGCTCGAGGAGATGAACTACCTGTTCACCAACGCGCCCTGGATCATGCCCGGCTCGGACAGGTCCAAGTACACGGCGAACAGTGCCGCCAACCTCGAGCGCCGCGCGGCGGAGATCCGGGAGAAGGGGGAGGTGGACCATGTTGCCTAAGGGACTACTTATCCTAGACTGCTTATAATGTGTGAAGACGGGCCGAGCAGGGACGCCAAGGGAGTAGAGAGCCAAAAGGATATACCTTATAGACAAGGATGGCTTATCCTCCCCAGACAGTGTATATTTCAATCTGAGTGTACAATTACCCTATAGCCTATTGCATGGCGAATACCAATGGCATGGTTCGAGCGGCTTTGTGACATTGTGGTGCCCTCTATTCAGTAAGAACTATGACTTGGTGTCAAGACATGCGGTAGAACAGATTCCGCCTTTCGGACTCATTCTGATGTTGCGCTTACTACCTGGGTATTAGCGTTAGAATCCCAGACGTCCAGAGCACTCGTGCTTGCGATGGATTGCAGCGAAAGTCAGACTTCGTCAAAGGGCTTCTTCCCCCTCCAAATTCAGTGGATGCGATAGTGTTGGTCGACAGTGTACTGTGGTATTTCGAAATCACGCTAATGAGGTTCATGTGATGAGGCTCCAGGGTGTCGAAAGTCAGCTTCGGGCTAGGCAAAGTCCGTAGTACATGCAGACGCATCTTTATCGGGTCTGTTCACCCCTTCGATGCCACAGTCACACGGCAAATGATGGCCACATGAGCTTCAGCTTCAAAAGTTCAGGGACTGCCCCAGCGAACCTACCGACACATGTGGTTTCGTGAATGGTATCGAAGGGCGTCTCGCTTAAGTGCCAACGTCCGTAAAAGGCTTGAAATGGAGTTGTATGGAGAGACAAACGGTCTCGGCTGCGGGAGATAGAGAGAGTTGTACCTCTATAGCGCTCAGTGCCGGTACCTAGTACTGCACCTAACGGACACAGGTTTCCCACCAACGACGTGCCATCGGACCCCTAGCATTCCCACTAGCCCCCACTAGACCCCACTAAATCTGAGCAAAACGGCAGTGAGGGCCTAATCCGTACCAGCCAACGAGGCCAGTATATCTTTCAGATTCTACATACCTATAGAACGTAGTCTTCTTGTCTGCTATCCGCCTGGAAACGAGGTTTGGGGTGTTCAGTGATGTGTTCCGCGCTCTTCTCTTCCATCTCTGTGCCCTTGTAATACCCCGACCCAAGTGTTTTGCTGTCTATCTGAGGTCAGATCCGTACCTGGTTGGGTCGCCCTCTCCCAGCTAACGCTACTACCGCCTCCTCGATTTCGATGCGATTCCCAGCAAGCAAGGAAGCACTTCATCAATGTACCATTTGCGCCGCTTGGCCATTGTCGCTATCATCTTCGGAATTATCGTATTCTTTACCTGGTTCTTGCCGCAAGCCCTCAATCCCGTCAAGAAGAGCAGGGAGGCGCGGGAGGCCGAGCGGCGATGGGTCAGCACGTCTCCATATTGGCTTGACCGGCAGGCGTGCAGATGGCTCAGTCTGTGCGGCCTCCTGCACGTCAAATCAGACCCGCCCGCGAAGGGCCATGAGAACAGGAACGGAGATCACAGGCCTGAGTTGAGGCGGTTTTGGGAAGAAAAGAAACAGAAGATACTGTGGCCCGCAGAGCATTATGCGTCCAAGCACGGCGGCAGCAGCACAGACAGCCTGAGGGGGATACCGGATTACGTCCTGGACTACGCGCCTCTAGTCCATCTCTACTCGAAGGAGTACTTCTGGCCTGCCGATATTGCCGATCACATCCGTCACATGGTGCCATACGCTGACGGTACGAGGATAAACCTGACGGAGCCTCTCAATCTGGCAAACCTACATGAGCTACACGAGAACCCAGGGGCTCTGTTCTTGAGGAGCAGGAAGGACGTTGAGACACGCCCTTCGTGGCTTCACAGCTGGTGCAATATACCTGCCTCGTATGACGAGGACGACGAAGAGGGCCAAGGGCCTGAGACGGACCCCGACGACCAAGTACACAGCGACACCACGACATGGTTCGATGTAGACCGTGACCATCCCATGCAGAGGATATCCGACCCGCGCAAAATACCCGGCGGCGGCCCAGACCACATGATTCCAATTTTGAGGCGGCCGCGCGGCATTCAGCATCGCCGGGAACGCTCTGCCCCTCCCCCGATGGCGCAACACAAACCCAACGACTCGGGTTACTCGAGAGCGCCCGCGACCCTCATCTTAGTAGACAAGGGATCGGGGATAGTCGACGCCTTCTGGTTCTTCTTCTACGCCTACAACCTGGGCCAGACGGTCCTCGGCGTTCGCTACGGCAACCACGTCGGGGACTGGGAGCACGCCATGGTGCGTTTCGACTCCGGCGTCCCCCGCGCCGTGTTCTTCAGTGAGCACGAGGGCGGCCAGGCCTACGCATGGCACGCCGTGGAGAAGCGCGGCAACGAGACGGAGAAGCAGCGCCCTGTCCTCTACAGCGCCGTGGGCAGCCACGCCATGTACGCCATGCCCGGCGACCACCCTTACATACTCCCTTTCGGGGTGCTCAAGGACCAGACTGACCGCGGTCCGCTCTGGGACCCACGCAAGAACTTCAGGGCGTACTGGTACGACTACACAGCCGCCGCCTCAAAGGGGCTGGAGCCCGTGAGGGAGCAGCCCGAGGCGCCGACCGGCTGGTTCCATTACGGGGGCCGGTGGGGCGATCGGCTCTACGGGCTTGACGACGAGCGGCAATGGAGGTTGTTCGGGCAGTACCACTACGTGACGGGGCCCAAGGGCCCCAAGTTCAAGAACCTCGCCCGCGAGAAGATGTGCCCCAGCCGGAAGTGCAGGATTCTGCAGAGCATCACGGAGGGCAGGAAGTCGAGTTGGGTCTCTTAGAAGATAGATTAGGTAGATGGAAGATAAATATATACGCGGGACAGGGATTCGGAAACGGGGACTTTGTTAGATACCCACGTTGGTTGGCGTTTTACATGGCCGCGGCGAAGGGAAGGGGGAATATCTGTTCATTTTGGACGATGTTTCGCTCTCGGTTTTGGTTTCGTTTTCCCCTCACGGATATATGACCACATTTACGACTCACGGGGGCATCCTTGGCTCATACTTGTGGGCGTCCTTGGCGACGGGGAGCGTGAATAGCAGGACGCTTGCGCGAGAAGCGGCGTACGCTCGTTACCACTGTATGGCATAGAGTATGCATCATGAGATGATGTACTCTACTAGAGTGATAAATGAGGCCTCGCCTGTTTACATCAGATATTGACGTTGGACTTGGTACTCCGCTAAGCGCTCAGCCGATGAATAACCAGGAACTCGGCGGAGTAATATCCAGCAACCGAGGTACGCGAGGAGTTACTTCGCTGGGGGCGATGGCTCGCGCCGTGCTTTTGTTTTATATCACCGAATAGTTCGGTAGGTAGACTTAACGAATTGCCAGCCTTTACTCGAGTGTCTCAACAGGGGGACAAACTTATATTCCATATGCGATAGTAGACGCTCGATGTGGTCGTGTCTGTTTGGTATAAAGGAAACTTATGAACTCGGTGCAAATGCTACGGCTGTCAGCTCAATGGGAAAAGGAGTTGTAAGTCGGTTATTGGAGCCCAAGGCAGCGAGAAGAGAGTTATGGTAACAAATTCGCTATTAGAGATTGCTGATCAGGGGTATACGAGTCATTGATCTCAGTGAAGTCGGCCAGTTTACCCAGTTCATTTACTACTCTTTAATGTCTGGCATAAAGCTAGCTTCTTTCTGTAAGGTTTGCACAAGGGCGTCTTTGAACTTGCCCCCTGATACGTAGCATCTCGAGCTTTCTCCTATTCCTGAGCATTGCGACTAGGATACTTACTAATAAGTTAGTATACGCTCAGTAGTCCAGTGAAGCCCCCAATTAATGAACTTCAAGCCGGTCCTCAATGAAAGATAGGTATCGTTGATCTTCGTCCCCACTACTCTACACTCAAACCCAAGTAGTATCTTCTGCGTGTTCGTTTTGCAGGCAGTTCATTCACGCCCTCCCCGACGGTTCAACTCGATTAATGCTGCTCCAAGATCTCGCGGCGTATTTGGCAACTTCTGTTGAACTTGCACTCAAAGTTTCTGATCCTGAGACAAGGCAGAAGGGGAACAGCGGCCGTGGCTCGACCGGCGGAGGTGGGAAGATAACTGGGTGTCAGGCCGAGAATTGATATCCTGTCGGGCGTCCTCTAGCGGCCGGCCTAAAGGCTTTGGATAGCCGCCCCCGTTAGATCGACTAAGCCGAATCGTTAATCGACCGGAGATAAAAGCCTTTTGGCAGCCCTAACGGCAATCACTGAGCGCCGTCGAGAATCACCCGTACCAGCCAGAGGGTGGTGCTTCAGCCTTTAACATCTGGCTACTTACTTAGGTACATAGTAGCTTAGAACTGTTAGGGTCAGGGTTAGTCCCTGGGGATTTTGGGGGCCGGCGAGAGGCCCTTTATTCGGTATACGGCCTCGATATTTGTAATAACGTTGGTGGGGATATTGTGGTGGTGATGAGGCTATTCAATAACGTTAGAGGGTAATAAGGAGTCAGTCATAACAGTTTTCTAGTCGTGGGTCCGAGCTTTTGCTACTATCGCATATTAAGCCAAAAAATTTGTAATAAAAAGCACTCCCATTTCCTTCATCAGGTAACACGGTAACAGGAACCTCTAGAGATTGTTATGGCCGACGCCTTATCGCGTTCTATCGGACAGCGGTTGCACCAGCCCTGCTCCGTTACTGTAGTCCATTTAGTTTGCAAGGGGAAATGAGAATTTGTGGATTGGGTTGCCAAAGAGCGTTTAGTCTAGGTCCGGTTGGTTAACAATTCGACACGGTGGACGTAGCTGGGACGTTTGATATCAGATGTCTGATTCATTCCCTCTTGAACAGATGACCAGAAGAGGTTAGAAAAAGTCCTGGTCCTTCGCCACGGCTGAGCACAGTACTAATTAGAGGGTGCGTTTTACTGTATATCTGACAGGTTGTCCTAACAACAGGTAACTATCGGCTGCTAATATCTACGGGCCTGTTGCTATAACCGGCTTAAGGCACCAGGGGGCTGAGACTCTAGGTACTGTATGGTACTGTGCTTTGTGGCTTACTGTGGCGCGATCTAGCGGAAGCCCGAACATTTGGCCCAAACCCTTGTCCCTGATATTAGTCGTACCCCTAATACGTAGAACACCCAGACTCAGGGGCTTTGGTTAGTGGGGATGTTTGTCTCGGCCGAGTCATAGTTGGCATCCTTCCGGGAACCCTTTATGACTAAATAAGATTGTGACAGGCAATGGCTCTAATTTGGAATTTCCTAGCTTAAAAGCTTAAATTACGTCAGCCCGATTGCGTTACGCCAGTCTCGAAAACTACTTTTTCTGATAGATCCTTAGCCGTTGCCAAGTGGAAATAATAGGCCGATGTAGTTTTCGGATGGACTTTGCCAAGTCTCGACTATTTGCCTCCGAAAAGGAAATTATGGGACGATAATCGTAATACAAGTCACAGGGCCGTCACGTGCAGATAGCTAACTAAAATTACCCCTGTGACTTGGCATAAGCTACTGAGAATAACAGTGGCTTATGTATCGCAGACCAGCTTATCGAATGACTTCGAGCCATGGACTGTTCTTTGTTAACCCATGCAAGGTAGATCAATTTAAGCTCTAAGCACTTAAAAGCGTTACGAGTCAGGTTCTATAACTCCGAGTTTTTAGACCTATTATTGTCAACCCATGCGAGGTAGAAATACCTAGTTAGCTTTAAGCTCCAAGACATGAGAGCGTTGCCAGTCACTCTAAGAGCACAGCACCGGTTTGCCTTCGGGCGACTACCGACACATACAATGTAGTGGAATTACTGAATAGAAATGGGGACCGTTAACCGTAAACATCTAGTAAGTACCTAATAAAGAGCTCCATTATGGCCTCCAGTCAAAGGTAGGTGCTACACGTGAAATCCGCACGCACACAGGAACTCCGCTAAGAAGACGCCACGAGCTTCATCCTCGCCAGATCAATGACATACAAAGAGCCCAAGATAGAACCTTAAAGAAAATGGAGTAACTGTTCTCGAGTTACGTGCGGATCCCCTTTATGTTGTCCTATAAATACAGAGCCTGTACGGAATATGTCATATCGTCATATCCCTGGCTCACCTGCCGGCCTACTATCACAAGCTAAAGACAGGATTCAGATAAAATCCTCCTGTACAAGTGTAACACTGGCGCCTCCTCCACATAATCTACCTCTAGATTTCGGTACTAGGTCGAAACCGGTGCCTGCAGATCTCCAAGTCTTTCAGGATTGGCGATCCCTAGACCAAGCCAGAGAGTCAGGCCAAGAATCGGCGCTTGTCCGCGAATGAGGAGTGCATTCGTTAAAGGCCTGAATCGCCATCCTTATATAATATGAACCGTATACTCGGGAAACTGTAGATGCTCTTCCCCCTGGCTTCTCCACCTCGGACGACCACAGGCCCAGCTTACAGTCCATCGCTCGTTCGCTACTATCTATCGATATGTCAGGCCCCTTCATTCCTCCGACGTTTCAGGAGGTCCACGTCGACCGCGTGGATATGAACATCGTGTCCATCATCTACGGAGTGTCGCTGGCAACCGCGATGTTCACAGCCACGAAGGCGTGCAGGCAGACATGGCGAGTATGGAAGCGCACTAGAGGGGTCAATGGCTACATAGTGCTGGTTTGGGTTGAGTGGACGGTCAACGTTATCATGTGTATCGTATGCTGGTTTTATCTCTGGGGTGACATCCCCTCATCGTGAGTGGCAAGCGGCGCCATTATCACAGCCACCGCCCTGTCTGACGTAAACCGTACTCCAGGTTCTGGCTCTTCTTCTTCTTGGTCTGTCTATGGGTATTGCAGACTCAGTGCGTAAGTCAGCTCTCGCGACTACCTATGGCTCGAGCTTCCCCAAGGTGCCTCTTAGATGGCACAGCCGCTGAGTGAGTCTGACTATCGCAGATTATGCAAATCATCATTAATCGGATCTGGCTCCTGATGTCGAACAAGTGCTGGTGGAATAGGGTTAAATGGGGGGTCGCATCAGTCATGGGCCTGATAAACATCAGCGTCTACTGCATCTGGATCCCCGCCCGGCTGCAGATATCGCCGACGTACATCCACGTCAACGAGATCTGGGACCGGGTCGAGAAGGTCATATTCTGCCTCATAGACGCCTCGCTCAACCTCTACTTCATCTACCTCGTGCGGTCGAGGCTCATCGCGGGCGGCCTCGACAAGTACACCAGCCTTTACCGCTTCAACCTGGCCATGATTGGCGTGTCGATGTCGCTGGACGTGAGTTAACAACCTCCCTCTACCGGCACTATCTATGTAGAACTATTGGTACGGAGGAAATCCCCGATTTGCTAACATTCCTCCTTCTGTCTCCCTTTCGCAGGTGATATTGATCGGCGTCATGTCCCTCGGCAACGGCTTCATCTACGTGCAGTTCCACCCGCTCGTCTACCTGCTCAAGCTGCACATCGAGATGAACATGGCCGAGCTCATTATCAAGGTGGCCCAAAAGGCCAAGAACCGCTCCCGCGACGGCAGGCACACGTCCACCAACGGGTACTCCGAGGATTCGCGTCGAGCGCGGGTGGCGACGCTCATCACGAGCAAACACAGCCACCAGCCCCTGCCGGGCGAGATTCCGGGGGAGGAAGAGGGGAGGCCGAATAATGGCATCCAGCGTACGATCGAGACGCGGGTCGTCCACCATGACATAGTCGATGACGAGGCGCAGAGCTGCTCCGGCGGCGCCACCATGGAGCTGCAGAAGGTACACTTTCATATATAGGTGCCACTCTTGGTTTCGGCGTTTGGTAAAGAGCACTTGGAGAGACAAGGCCTCTGAATAGGAGCCATCCTGTTCCGGCTTTCTTTTATTTTTCCTGCCACCCTTAACTAGGTAGGGTGAGGGAGGAACCACCCACCGAAAATTACCCATGACCCATTGGGGCCCATTTATTTCAATTGGCTACTCATCAATTACCACGAACGTTTAGACTTTACCGATCCGTTACCCATCGCTTCTCCTGTATTACGTGTTACGATTATGTCATGTTATTTTAATACTTAATTCTTAACTTTTTGCTTCTTCTTTATATCTAACTTTTAAGTATTATTCTGAAAGGATTTTATATTTCGTGGGTAACCGCGGGCACCCGTGAACTTGGATGGGTAATGGATCACCCACGGGGTATCCCCATTCCTCACCCTACCCTTAATTGCTGCCACCCTCCCGGTATAGCAACTGGGCTCCTATATGCCGTCCTCATGCGAAGGACTGAAGCTTTAGGTGCACTTTCTACTCAAGGCAAGATCTTCTAACATTATGTTCCTTATCGTAATTACTTATGGTTGAAGAATATCACCCGTGGGTATTCGTGGGTAGCGTGGGGGCATGGTTAGTGTAAACTCTAGACAAGACCATTACATCAAAATTGATATCTTAGCATCTGACAAACGTCGGTCCCACTAAACCCTTCCCTCTACTGCTGCTACTTAAAGCAGTATAATTACAAATTCGTGTGGAGATTCCATCTATAGCAAGCCATTAATAGTAATCTCCAAGAAATTCTACCATATATATCAGTTCGCGAATGTAATGTGGCAATAGACATACATTAACGTGGCGCTTATCAAGAGAAGACAGCTTATGTCACTTTTGACAAATACATTTTACCCCTTTTCCTCCGGATAAGGATGTTTTTTTGGGAGCTACTGCTTCTAAAGGCGGTACATCTCGTGTGATATAGATGCTGATCCTGCCCCATGATAAATTTCTCTTGAGCTTTGAGTTTGAACAACTCGACCCTATAGAGAAATATACTTATATCGATGGTCAGCGGCTTTAAGGGCAATAACAACTAGGTAACTCTACGTACTTGTCCTCAAGGAAGAGCAAGCCATATCGTCACATATAGTTAACATTGCTGGCCACGATGGAATCATAATCAAGCTCGTGCCATGAGACACTGGAGACATACTCGAAACCAACGACTGAACGTAAACTACGTCACTTGGGGCTTACGAACTCCACGTGGCAGCAGTCTCGCCGCCTGAGGCTGCCACCCCGCGTAGGTAGATCTCCCCTGCCACTCAGCTCTCTGCAGATAACTTCTTCCATCTGTATCCTTTTCTGTTGCAGATCTCCTGCAACACGAACAGAGATGCTCTACAGCTCCCTTTCACTGCTCCGTAATAGCAGTCCAAATCATTCTCTTAGTAGTAAAAACCTAAGCGGAAGAATCCCGGATACCCTACCCAACCTTTCCTTTAGGCGGTCAGGCATAGCTCCAGAAAGAGCGTGTACTATCATTCCCGGTCGCCAAGGCCGGCCTGTGGCGGGGTGGGGCTGTTCGGCCGGCAACCCATTCACTTCCAGGAATCCCTGGGCCCGGGAACACCACAGTTCGATTCCACGACAAGAGCATATAACTCGACCAGTGTCACTTTTCTTATATAATTTATACGTTCGACTAGCGTCGTGGAGATGTGGGCAATCGACACCGGGCGGCACACCTTTGTGCCATTTGGATCAATTTCCTTTCCCCTTTTCTTTCTCTGTACAATTCAAATATCAATAGGCCATTGCATTAACTCCTCTAGGCCGGAAAGGGGAAAAGGCGGCGCTCTCCCTCCCATTCAGGCGATTTTGCAGTTTTTTTGCCGAGAACAAGTTTGAAGTAGAATGCTGGGAAGAGAGTAGTGGTTCTTCAACAAGAGATCTGTTAAGTATATTCGAGGGAGGATGGACTAACAGGGGTAACAACAATTGGTGGTTCGTGTTAATTGTTGCGTTACCTAGAAAAAAACTACGATAGATTTTATACTATCTGATTGGCAAGAGAGTAGCGATCAGTGACCCACACTTACAGAATTGTTGGTGTGCTGCCACTTCCACCCTCGTCGGATAGCACGTGCACCTCCTCGTGGTATAGAAATGTCAGGCATAACGCCCCACTGAAGTAGGTCTAGCTTCAGCCTTATTTCGGAGAGTCCCATCTTGATTGATTGGACCATTATGGCAGCCCCTCGTTGAACCCCGCCATATGTACATACACAAGTACCTGTTGTACGGAGGATGTACTTCCAGTCATTCCTGGCATCCTAGAAGCTTCTACGGATGCCGAAAGGCTTCATTCAATCTCCTTCCCACGTTCCAGTTCGATATTGACATTCCAGACCGCCCCGATTGATCTGAACATAAGAAATAGTTGAGCTGCAGTAAACAACTGCTGGCTGACAATCACTTCCTCTTTGCTACAGTACAAAACACATCCCGTCCAATCCTGTCCCATCTTCCACGACAGACATACATCCCACTTCTTCCACTCCTCAGCCTTGCAACCCACTCACCAAGGTCCTGTCCCTCATCAATCAACTCACCAACACCAACCAACCAACCAACTTCTCTCACGTCCCTCGTAGCACGACATTGACATCGGCCACAACTTACAAAAAATGGCCGCCGAGGAGAGCCCCAAGAAGCAGCGCAGCCGCGTGTACTTCGACATCACAATCGGCAAGAAGCCGGCGGGCCGCGTCACGTTCGAGCTGTACGACGACGTGGTGCCCAAGACGGCCGAGAACTTCCGCGCGCTATGCACGGGAGAGAAGGGCGTCAGCAAGGCCGGCAAGCCGCTGCACTACAAGGGCAGCCAGTTCCACCGCGTCATCAAGCAGTTCATGATCCAGGGCGGCGACTTCACTGCCGGTGACGGCACCGGCGGCGAGAGCATCTACGGCGCCAAGTTCGAGGACGAGAACTTCGAGCTCAAGCACGACCGCCCCTTCTTGCTGAGTATGGCTAACGCCGGACCTGGTTAGTACTCTTTCTCCTCTTATTATTATTCCTTCCTTCAGTATTCCATCTCTTCCAACTTACCCCTATATACACATATACGTCCACCTACTCACACATTCTTCCGAACACAGGCACCAACGGCTCGCAATTCTTCGTCACGACTGTCCCGACGCCCCACCTCGACGGCAAGCACGTGGTATTCGGCGAGGTGAAGTCGGGTAAGTCGATCGTGCGGCAGATCGAGAACCTGCCGACGTCGGCGGGCGACCGGCCGAACAAAGCGGCCGTCATCGCCGAGTGCGGTGAGTTGACGGGCGACGCGGCCGAGGCGACCGAGGTCAAGGAGCCCGACGCCCTCGGCGACCCGTATGAGGACTTCCCTGAGGACGAGACGTCGACGGAGCTCACCGTCGCCAAGGTGCTCGAGATCGCGGCAGCGTGCAAGGACTTCGGCAACAAGGCTTTCAAGGCAGGCGATGCCGCGACGGCGCTCGAAAAGTACCAGAAGGGGCTGCGATACCTTAATGAGGCGCCTGACGCGGAGCCGGAGGGCGAGGAGCAGCAGAAGGAGCATGAGCAGCAGCAGCAGCAGCAGAATGCCCTGCGCTTCAGCCTCCACAGCAACAGCGCGCTCATGAACATCAAGCTCGAGGCGTGGGATGATGCGGAGCGGAGTGCGTCGGCGGCGCTCGCGATCACAGGGAACGTCTCGGACGCGGACCGCGCCAAGGCGCTGTACCGGCGCGGCTTCGCGCTCGTGCGCCTGCGCGACGAAGACGAGGCCGTCGCTGCCCTCAAGCAGGCCCGCAAGCTGGCACCCGGCGACGCCGCCGTCGTCAGGGAGCTCGATGCCGTCAAGAAGCAGACCGCGGCGCGCGCCGCCAAGGAGAAGGCCGCGTACAAGAAATTCTTCTCTTGAGGGATGCGGGCAGGACCCGTATGTGCTTCGAACGCTCACTCCTCTCCGCGAAGCGAAGGGGAGTGAGGCACCGGAAGAGACAGTGAGAGAGAGATCGGGCAAGGCTTTTGGTACAATAGGGGCGGAGGGACACAGGTCAGCTCCCGCTCCGGCAGCACGATGCGAGCGCGGGTGAGATGAAACAGAAGAGGGGCGGAGCGCACTTCGCGACCAAACCGACTTCGACGTCGGTGGGACCGGATAAGGTTGGGAACCGGCGAGAAAAGGCATGTTTTATGGATGAATGGGATACGCATTTCTAGTCTTACAAAAGAGGTCTAAAAATACCAGAAGATAATCAAAACACCACCAGTTGCCCTTTTCCCTTGCCCCTATTCCAGTGAACTACGGCGACAGCCGACCATCAGGCCCTTCAGAGTGGGAAGCGGTTGTTGTTAGGCCATGGAATAAGATATGTGTTTTCATGAGAAGCTTGTGTACATAGGCGATAACCGTCTATCTAGACCGCGCTGCTCTAACGCTCCCCGCATCTTGAAGTATAGTAACGACCAACTAACTACCTATCTCGATTCCCGACATGCCTATTATTGCCTACCTAACTACCTGCTTATGCGCAGCACCAGCCCCAGGGCAAAACCGCGTAATAGACGTAAGCCAGTGTGGATAAATCGAATCCCAGGCCGTCCGTCGTCTTCACAAGGGATGGCATGAGAGACGTACGCATGCATGTATTCCGGGAAGCGGCAATGCTGTTATATATATATACATATATACATACATACATACCGCAATTGCGTCGAGGAGGTCGTTGCTGGAAAAGCACCGACCAGGGGAGGGGGAGGGGGATGGGTTAGATATGATCAGCGTACTTGGTAAATGACTCGACATGGGTTTTCCTACCTAGTTATCCGGTATATATACGCATCTATCTCCCTACCCACGTACGTATTTGATCTCGGCAGACGCCAACGTGCTGTCTGCCTTCTTTCCAAATGCCCACTGACTGCCTGACTGAACCGATCTTCACATACCCAATAACAAAGATACTCGTTCTCGGTAGTATCGTACCGGGTTAGGGCTCTGGTTCTATGCAGGCAGCTCCGACATGTATGTGCGTATGTCACGATGGCGTTTTGTCCCCCCCCTTCCCTTTTTTCCCGTCAAGAAGCCACGTATACGCACCCCTATACGTACAGCCTCCCCATTCTAGCGTATCCCTCCCAGCCCGAACTCTCGGCCACCACCGTATAACCAACCACCGCCATCAACAACACCGACGACGCATATATGACACATTCACAAGCACGCATCCGCAGCACGTTAATCAAAGGAGGATTGACCTGCTATCTCCCAAGGCTTGACACAGCTGGAGCATACGTACACAGCTATGTTATCCGTCTACCCATCTTGCCATACAGCGGACACAACCTTGAAGTGATGATATCCATTAAGCACATACATACATCAGGCAGACACGTGGGACAAGTCCGCCTTATCCCACCCGATGCACCATCAAGCCTCGTCGCGTCGCCGCGCCCGCATGATTGAATGTTTGCTTGGTGTATTTCTTATTCGCGTGCGCGTCTCTTCTCGTTATTGCGTCCCATCTGCTCGTTACCGTCTTTTGTGTCACGCCCGCTTTCGAATTGAAGTGTGTTCTAATACGTGGTGTAAAATATATACAATGGGCGGGTGGTGAGATCAGTTGATCTCGTACAAGGATGGCGTGGCTCATCATCTATACCCGGATACCCTCAACACGGAAGTGGCGTGCACGCATACCGAATGCACGCACCGGAAACGATATCCGGAAACCCAGAAATTCATTTCCCCAGCCCAGTGGTGATTCGTGCCTCCATTCGTCAGGGGATGGATGATATGCCGCTAGGTCGCCAGCAGCGATACAGGGGACGGGCATATATGGCGGATGAGGTATATTCCGTGTCTGCGTCTATGCTTTTCTCTAGCGAATCCCCCCTTTCTTCGTGATGCTCTATGGTGGTTACCATTTTCCAAGGTGCCGGGCGCCTCTAACCTCTTTACTCCGTGGCGTCCGTCATACCAGGCTGCCTCTTCTGCAGCCGGGACCGCGGCCGTCTTTCTGTCTTCTGTGGGGTGGGTTTAATTCGCGTTTGTTGTTGGTGTGGGCGGTCCCGTGCTTGCCGGTGACATAACTAGTGCCTCGAGCTCGAGTCGCTCTGCCAGGAGTCGGGGAGGCCTAGGACACCTTTACCCTCCTTGTCCCTGCTCTTGTCCCGTACTGACGTAGACGAGCTGCCCTTTTTTCCAATCAACCCACTGAGGAAGTTCCGCCCGTTCTTTCCATGCCCGCCCTTGGCACGGACGGTGCCCGAAGGGTAGTGCGTCTCCGAACCGTCGGATCCTTGGCGTCGAATGTTTCCTTCTCGGCCAAACCTCATATCCCGAAACGTGAACCGCTCTCCATGTCGCTCACCGCCTTCATCGCTTCCGGACGAGCCCGGAGCCTTATACGGGTCGTTTTCCAACCAGACCGGACTGCCATACGATAAGTTAACCGAGTCCACCAGCGAGGACTTGTCAAGCGCTTCAGCCAACTCATCCGCCGTTGCAAGGGATGTGAGTTCTTCATTGCGCAGAGATTCTATCCTAGCAAGGCACTCGTCAGATCGACTCTGGAGTGCTATACAGGTGTCGTTGAATTCTGCGAGCTCGCCCTCGTAAGTGAAGTTATTGTTGTTTTTGGTTCGGCTGGACTCCAGCCACAGCTTGACTAAGGCTGCGTAGTTCCTTGCTTGATCTACGAGGTATGGAAGTGACGGAGACCCTTCACGCGACAGGGGACCTAAGCGACTGAGGATTGTTGTGGGGGTCGAATATGAAGCTGGAACGGGCAAAATATTCCGCTCCCCTGAGATAGAGCACAACTGGTCGATGAAATCTTTGAAAGACTGTCTATGGGCCGTAAGAAACTTGTTCATGGGCTCCATCCAGCTCTCTTTCTTTCCAAAATTAGCTAGATTAGCTAAAGCCTGGAGACCCTTAGCGATCAGTGTTAGGGTGCGCTGAGCCCGTGGTCGCGGATTGTCTCGCAAAAGCCCGAATAGTTTAGGATTGAGGATCGCCGGACAGATGAAACGAAGGAACAAGAACCCCGAGACGCTCGTGTAGTTGACGGTGCGGAGGAAGTCCCCGTACCGGTCCTCAGCAACAGCCCTGACGTATTTTAGTATCTGTCGAAGCTCCGGCGGTAACTTCGTTGCGGTGACGGCGATGCATCCCCAGACATCTGATGTCAGCTGCATCAGCTGGTTCCAATGATCTTTCATGTCGTCGTTACGATATATCCTGCTCGGGTCGACCTCGCAATCCGGGTTCAACTCGTTGATCTCGAAGATCTTGTCACTCAAGATCTCCTCGAGGTATTCTTTGCCAACTCGCCGCATGTGAAACTCTAAAGCCTGGGTAAGCAACGAGTTGCCTCTAAACAAGAGATTTGCCTCCCCGGCTAATGATTTTCCCATGTCCCGCATTAGTTCTCTATCATTCGCAGATGAAGACGACTCATTGGATTTTAAGCGCCTGCTGAAACGGACCCTCCTGATGCTCTGCTGACTCCCGATGCCATCGATTTCTTCTTCCACGAGGGCCGAAAGCCAGTCGTTGGAAGCCCCCGAAACCTGAAAGATATTTAGGAATGTCTCCGCGAGTTTGCGCAGTGATGCGGGCAGTTCCGACGCGATCTGAGTTGTCAGACCAGTGCTGAACCGATGGAGAAGCTCGGAGAGAGGCTGGTAATCTTGCAACGGTAGGACGACGAGCTCGTCATGAGTTACCCTAAGAAGCATGCTTCCAACCGCCTCCCGCTTCGCGTTGCGTATTTGGAGCCACTCTTCGTGGTCTTTCGCCTTCTCTAGCTTCTCAAGGGGTATGTCAACAGAGCCGCAAAGGACTTCTGTCAGATTGCCCACCTTGGGAAGGCCTAAAGAGGCCTGCAGCTGATGGCTAAGACTCTCCATATTGCCGTCCACTCGCTTCAGGAGGACGGATAGGTAAGGAAGAGCAGCGGGTAAGTCGGTGAACTGCGCGAACTCCCGCCAGAAAGGGTTCTTTGTATCGGGTTGGGTCGTCGTCCGCGCTCGTACTTCGCCATCCAGTATCACCTCGGCAACATAGTTTCCAACTAGCGGATCCCGCTCCTTGCCGTGCCGGTCATGATGGTCTGGCTGGGGAATGGCTTTCCGTATCTTAGCCTCCGTAATCCTTAGTTGGATGGTCTTCTCTACTCGGAACAGCTGGCCTTCGAAATCCGAACTAAGATCTCTGATCGCGACCACCTGGTCCGTCGACGCCTCCAAGCCGTAGAAGTCCGGGACTGCAAATGCCCGCAGGAGCACGAACCATACTTCGAACAGCACCCTCGAGTCGACGGCGAGATACACGGGGCGGAATATCGAAAGTTGCGTCGACGTAGATGAGTAGATAGGGAAGATGGCGATACAATACTCTTCGTCCAACACGGACATATCGAGCCGTTGTATGGCACACCGCGACAGCTGAGTTAGGTCGAGTACGGATAATACAGTCACATCGTTCTCCGTCATCAGTTTGAACTCTCCGTTGTCCTGGAGGATACAGGACACTCTTCTCCACGAGGTCAATCCTGAGCGAAGGTCCCGGGTAGATGACCGTTTGACGATGGCACGAGGTGACGTAGCGATGCCTTTGTCCCATAGCATCACCTTGCCGACCTTAATGATGTTCGCATCTTTAGCAGGCGTCGAGGTCGCGACCGTAGGGCCTCGCCTCCTGGTCTCGGATCTTCCGGTCCCGGGCGAATTTCCGCTTCTGCCGTCACCATGCCTCGCACTATTCGGCCGAAGCTGTTGCCAGCAGAGGAGACTAGCAAGCCACAGATCGTACTCTTCTGCTACAAGAGGCCGTAGGAATAGCTCCAAGCCCGTCTTAAAGTGCGTAAGTTCGAGGCATTTCGTCCCATCTTCTGGATGATCTACGGGGAGAACCCTACAGCCGCGAAGGTCGCTAACAAGTGAGATATGAAACTGTGCGATCTGCCCGGTGTCGAACAACAAGCTTCCCCTATCCTCGTCGATCCAGCAAATTCCGGCATACCACGGCCGGCCCGGTTCCGTCTGATATTCGACTTCTCCTCTCATTCTGCCGCATAGGTTCTTCATCAGCAGCAGAATCTTGTTCGCGTCGTCCGTCGGTATAGGGGATGGCAGCGAATCCACCGAAGGGGGCGGTGAGATTAACGGGGAAGTGGGCCGAGAAGCCGCCCGTTTTATGAGCCGTTTATTGGCGGATTTCTTATCTTTGGACGGCGCAACAGTTATCTTCAGATCCGGGGGCCTTGCCGGGACAACTGAGGGGAAGCCGAGGGATTCGAGTACCGAGGGAGGCGAGCGGACGTCAAGGTCGCTGAAAGGCTGTGAGTTCGACGAGGAGAACGAGCCCACCCGGTGCCGGTTATCGAACGAGGAAGTGGCGGAATGCTGGCGCGGCGTAAGCGCTCCATCCATAGTATGCGTCCGCTGTCTCAGCGACGACTTGTGCTGCGGGCTAGACGAGGAGCTATCAAAAGATTCGCCAAAGGCATCACGGAATATGACGCCTTGCCGTCTATGCTCCCCGCCGGGTATGGAACGGGGCGAGGCCGTCTGAGGCGAAGTGGTGCCAAAACCCCGGGTCGTTTGCGAGGTTGTTGTGTCGGCCGTCGCAGCCTGGTCATTCTCGGCGGGTTCAGGTGTAACGGTGCGGGCACTGTTCCGCATATCGACGTCGTATTTTGAATTTGTGGGTGTGCTGCTACTGGCTATGTCGTCCGTATTTCGGGGCAATGTGTCTGCAGCTGCCGTGTGTGGCCAGTCTGGCAGCGACCGGTCCTGGGCATGTTGCGAGGAACCATCCCTCCTAAGTGGTAGCATAATGCCGCTCGTCCGTCTATTCGACTGCAAACAGGACGTTCATCGAGGGTTACTATCCGGCTCGGGACAGAGACGATCTTTATGTCGTGCACGAATGGTGGATTACATAGGGGCGCGTCGGCCATCAGCAAGAATCCGGGGTCCAGCTTTGGATGCGGAAGATGTCTGTCATATACCGAGAAAGCAGGCTTGTTTGCGTTCAGCAGCTGCCATCGGGAGTTGACCATTCTATTCTAGATAGGGGACCAAGTAAAAGGTTCGACAGCTAATCGGGTCGTCGTCGAGTTGCGGCGCATGGTATTGCTAGCAATTTAGAGCGTCTGGACTGTGTGTAGCCCCGGTAGGAAATTCCCAGCGAAGAAAAAGCGTATATATTGACCGTAATTACCATACCAAAGCGAAGCAGACGCCGCACACGACGTGGACGAGCCAATGAACTAAGAGATTAGAGCTGGATTTTACTCTTCAGCCGGTTATCTGCCAGGGTCTTGATTCTGGTTCTCAAGGGGCCATTGCTTGTTTGTAACCAGGGGTTCGTATTGGAGAAGACAGTTTATAATGGCTGACTGCGGCGTGGAAGGACCATGCGCTTTTTCGACAGAGCCCCCTGGAGCCTGCTTGCAGCGTGCAGGCCTAGGTTTAGTGTAGAACCCTGAATCTGCCTACTACTACCATCACCCTACCACTACCCGTAGTCTATTTGTAGCAGCAGCAGCAACGGCGAAGATCGGACTTATTACCTGGGCATGCAGGTAATAAAAGGTGCTTGCTTTTGGCTTGGCTGGGGATCGATGGGAAGGAAACACACGACAATTGGACAATCTGGATCTCCAAGTTCGGGGTCGAGACGGAAAGCTACCGAAGCAAATTTCGGTGTTGATGTACGAGGACGAATGGGTTTTGCCTCTCGTTACTCGGCCGGTAACAACAAGGACGATGAATGCAATTTTTAAAAAGGATTAATAAGGGGAGCGTCTCAGGTACACCACAAACAGTTCGCACAAGGTCTTAAGGAAAGCAAATGCTACTACTTCCGGAAGGCTAAATGAAATAAAGGAAACCTGCAGCCAGGGAGGGGGATTGGGTGAAGGTTTTGGATCAGGGATGAATGAATGAATGAATGAATGAATGATGGATGGACGGATGGGTGAATGAATGAACGATGATTGCTGGATTCCGCGGAGATATGGGTACCTCCTCTGCTACTACTGTAACATAGAGCAGATAGTACCATAGTAGAGAGCTGCTAGTGACGAACAGCCATGTCCATGCCCGTCATGCTCCTATATACCATGATTATGTTATGAGATGCTTTAGCTCGATTAACGGTGCCTAAGACCCCAGCATAAACTGTTAAAAGGCTATTACAACTCCCGGGGGTATTCTTAGTTAGTTGCCTCACTATCCTACTTGTCTGCATTACAGGCTAGTACATAGATTCCTATAAAATATGTATAGAAATCTACATGTTTTCTATATATCTTTGGGTCGTTATTACCATCATCTGTATATGACGTTTTATCAATTTATTAACTGTTGCCTATCTTTGATATATCAAAAATCAACGGTTTTGCGGAACGTCGCTGTTAATCGAAGCCTGGTATCCCGTCCTGGAAGATTTTCTTATAGCGACCATTTTGGCATATTAGGATAAGACGAAGCGTTGCTTTCAGAGTATTGAGAAACAGCAGAGGAATTGATGCAGGTATCTTTTCATATGAAATGTATGGGAGTATACATACTAGCTGTTTAGGGAATCTTGTGGGACGGTGGAGGTAACTAGGTAACTAAGAATACCCCTGGGAGTTGTACCTATTAGCGTAAGTGAATGATCCTTTTGCTTGTCACGCCTACTGAAAAGGGCTTATTCAAATGGCCGATATCAGCCCATCTCAACCGCTAAAGAACGGCAAAAGCATTGACAACTTGGGCCAACTATACTGAAATCAGTATGCCGAATACGACGGCGCGGTACTTGATGGCGATCATTTTGTTCGGCCTCACACCAAAGTAACCCGCATATGTGGACTTTCCGAACGAATCAACCAATGTTAACTCCCTACTCCGACATTCGCATTAATAAGCGGCTCCCTGTTGATAATAGCATCTTATTAGTATGGAGACTTGATGAAGCCTACTAAACGCCTTGAAACTTGATATGGAAGAAGAGCTCCGGCCGAGCGTAGAGTACTTCGTCGGCTTCTTGCTATGTACGAACAGCGGCCCTCCGAAGAGCACTTGGGATTCAGGCACCCCATCATCCCCCATTCCAGGCATTTATCACGATCTGCCGTTTAGTAGCGGTCCGCCTGTTTGAGCTTGAGACAAGGTGTTTTTCTTTAGTGATCCGGCTCGCCGGCATCTGCCATGTGTCTCTTCTCTTGGCCCGTCTCTTGGCGGAGAAGGGGCCCTAGAAGGGAAGTATACGAACACAATAGGTAATACGTGACGGAAGAGACACCAGTCAGTCTCACGACCCAGGAGCAAACATTAGTTGATCTAAACAGATTTCACTGCGTCCAACGATGACAAGTTGTTGTTATTCGACTGCCGTTATACATATTCCAGATGGCTCACAAGGCGTCAGCACCACCAACTTTTAACAACTGCTAACCGGCGCATAGCCTGAAATCGTAAATCTAAGTGGTGGCAATACTGTCGATTGGCCTATTTTGCGATCATCGGTGGAATGCTTGACCCACCGGTAAAAATTGTTATACTGACGTCTTGGGACCCTCTATCCGATATTAGGAGCTGCTATTGACGGCCGAAGGCGTCGTCGTAAATTGGAGAAGGCCATTGTTGGCCGTCCCACCGTTCGGGATGGCTTATGAAAAATGGAAACAAACCCGCATGTCGTGGACTAAAATGATTGACACGCCCCCACCCTGCTTCAGGGCAAACTATTCCGAGGCAACTGTTCGCTAAAGATAGTAGGAAAACAACAAAACGTTTAAGAAGAAGTTTCCGATATTTCGACTTGCTTATTTGTTGACATGTTAAGTAATGTATATTCCGAAGTCAGCAGATATAAAATGACTGATCCGTTGACATCATTTTGCTGAGGTTTAACGGGGTAAGAGTAGAGTATGTCAATTATTCTGTCCTCTACCTGCCCGTGATACCAAGTATGAGGCCGAATTTTAACATTGCTGTCAGGTACCTTCTAGCGTCAGGTTTAACGCTATTCCTATATTGAAGCTCTGATTCATATAAAGCTCTACAAGGTGAATTGATGGAAAATGACTGATTAAGATGTTAAACTTGCCCTAACGCCTTAGCACACTTAAGTACGGATGCGGGGCGCGTTCAGCCCTGAGCCCTGTTATGTAAAAGTAGGTAGGGCTAGGAGCCGCCCGGATTGGGCAATCGGGGCATGGGATTCTTCCCGAGACGTCGGGCCATTGCCTCGTTAATATTGACAAAGCCCCGAGCCACAGGATATCACTCTGCAATTCCAATTCAAATGAGCACCTCGTAATGAGAGCCTCACTCGAACCCTGTACTAACATACCTACCTACCAAAAGCTGGTGAAGAAGAAGAATCGCTCGATCTACCTACTTAATGCAGTCTAGGTTTGTACGCCCTCCGTCCAGTCGGTATGCGGGTCTGAAAGAAGTCGAAACTCTATCGGCATGTAGTCTCCAGAGCCGACCTCCACTTCATCAACCTAATTCAGGAAGAATTCCAATGAGGGCACGCTGTTTCGACGGTGGTGCTCAGGTGTACCTTGCATATCGAGGCCTCCAATGAGGTCGTCTTCCCTCCCATTCATTTGATCCGGCCCATGAATCAAATCAGAGTTTCTCCCTGTTCCCACATACACAGCCTGGTTCCATGCCACTTACATGTGAACATATCTTACGTATCTTACACGTGCATACATAAGGCAGTAGCGTAGTACTACTAATCGTGATAGCCTCAGGGGCCAGAGACATCGATTAATTGACCCCTCGCGAACTGTCGAGACATAAAAACACCTTCCGAGGTACCATTGTAAGTCTAGGTGAGCGACAGATGCGAGTGGTGCGAAGAGGCCCGGAGCGCCTTACCCGGCTTCAGCCAAGTGCTTACGTTTTCATCCACACCATCATCATCGGCCATTACCAACCATAAACCTTACTTCCCCCCGCTCCTTCGGCCCCCTCTCCTCTCGTCTCAGCTATTCGCTGCGTGACCTGACAAGGGGCGAGGCTCTACATATACACACACATATGCACACACACACGCACACACACAATGCCCTACCTAACTACCCGCTAATGAGCTAATGAACGAATGAACTTACCTCCTAGCCGGCAGCAGCGGCAGCATTGTCACAATGAGTGGTGCTTTCAAGGTTGTCATACTACGTATGATGGGTAAGTCTAACATCCGAGCAATATCTTTCCACATGTTAGATGCCCGGATTTTCTTTCAGTTGGCCAGTTCCTTGTACTAGCTGATACCTGACATGGATGTTTTTATTTCGCAAGATACTAAGTATGTCAGCGTACACGGGGCGAGAAGAACCCAGACTGGCTGATGATGTGGAAGACGAGCATGACGAGTCCATTCGTTACTCACTTCCAGGACTACGGATGTCGAGTCATTAACTCGTTGTTAGCCATATCCAATACGAGGCTAATAATAAGGGGGCAACCCGCGATATGCGCTTATATCCGACGGACGGCGAAATGCAGCACCTTCAACCATTCTCAGTAACCGCTAACTGGGCGCGTTGTCTTAAAGGGATACCGAATGAAATTTAGGCCTTTTTTATTGGTGGTGTTGGAGTATTAGTTCCAGCTTTGGTCACGATATACAGAAAGTTGTTCGTGGTGCTGCCATTTTGCCGTTCGTCGGATACTCAGTTCAGTGTTTTACTTCATACTTGATGAAATACAGTAGGTATGTAGAAGACTTGCCGGGCTTGCCTGCCCAGCCCAGCCTGCCTGCTTTCCCCGCAAAGACGAGGCGGAGGATGCGCTTAGAAATCACCGGGCGACATCTCAAGCGAACAATTCGCCAAAAGCCATGACGGGGAGCGGACCCCCTGCGCTCCCTTGGCTGGCCGGCGTTGTGGAAGGTAAGTAGCTAGGCTTATGTAAGCACACAACTGGGTACATGTAGGTAGATAACTACATCGTAATACGTAATACAGTCCTCTGTATTTCCCTCGAACTTCCAAGACGAAAGCACGTCTCCCCTCGAGCCAGCAAGAGAGCGAGCATTACGTCAGGTCAGGCCGCAAGCGCAAGCGTGAGAACTGAAATCCTCCAAAAGTGAAAGACGACGGGTGGGGAGGAGTGCGATCCGAATGTAAGATAGGCGGGGCCGAAAGGGCACCGCCGCCGGGTCGGGACCTCCGACACTTCCATAACATATACCATACTGAGTATCATGCCGAAGAATAACATCCCTGACAGGTACCCCTTAGGGCCGCACCAACGCTAATTTCCATGCTAATTACTTAGTAGCTGCAAGCTTCCCCATTAACTTTACGGATACATAGTGCCGCCCAATTCCCGTTAGCGTCACCGTCTAACTGCTTCCGCCGTTTAACTGCTTCCGAATAAAGATGACACTATTACTTCCGAATGCCGTAGCGGTATTAGGACATAATCGCAACTAACGGATGGTACACAAAACTTGAAGAATTAACCGTTATATTAACAAAGTAATGATATTTTATTAGCCTTAGGAGAATACGCTGCACCCACGCCACAAACGCCAGGCTCAAAATAGGTTAAAATAAATAAAAGGTACCTTACTAAGATTACTAAACCTGCTCCTACGACGTAGTACTATACCGTTACATACATACGTAACTATCTACTACCTGCATATAATACCGAGAATAACATATGCAACCGGTTTGTAGTCGCCGATCTACTCATATACATGCCTCCTTCAACGCAATTACGTACGAGACGCGGGGCCCTCTTTCGGATCGGATTCGCAACCAACCCCCCTATTTGTACTTCCCCGCCAAACCATGTCATATACGACCATGCACTTACGCGAAGAAGAATATATCATGGCTCTATAGGGTGAAGTAGCTGAGAAAGCCCATACTCCATCCGGGGTCGGGAGCTTTGAAACCGGTTTTGTTGATAATACTGCGGTTTATACGTACGGTTGTGGAAGTCGCAAATTCGGTTGGACGGCCCTGGGTCGTCGGTACCTACCCGCACTGCCAACTACCTTATCTAGTAACCAGGATACGCGATCCTTCCAAACCCAGCAGGACGGAACGGCCGCCTGCGGGCAGGGCCATCGCGTTATCGGGTCCTTAGGCCAGGCGCTTCGGTCACTTCGGCGTTGGTCACGGCCGGGAATTTTAAATAATCGTCCGTGGCCTGCCTGTATGCCTGGTCGAATGAACGAGCAAGGCAGAATGCGCGAGTGCGGCGAAAAGATTAGTAGGTATGTAGGTATTTTGCAAGTATGTAGTCTTTAAGTGGCAGTTCACCGTGTCTCCCATCTCATCTCGTCACAAGAATGAGTACCACATTATGTACGAAGGGAGTACGAAATATATATATCACAAGTCTTAGGTAAGTTGCTGTCTACAAAATAACAGCCTTGGTCGAGGTCCCAAGGTCCCCGCTCTCTGGTAAGTTGGTGCGTGACGTTGGAGCTCAAATTGAGAGAGGGCGGTGCCGTCTGATAGCATACGCATTATATGGAATCCAGTGCCTACTTCCGTCCAGGCTTGCTTGCTTGCTTGCTTCACCACTTTCAAAGCCCGCACGATGTTTGTTTCGACAGCCATGAATTTTGACATATCAACCTCGCTCCGTCCCCGCCGACTCGGAAATCTAACATAGCCCTATGAACGAGAAACTCTCCGGGGGAATATAACATTCTTCGTTCCACCAACCACACCCTGCTGCAAATATGCCGGCTTGCCTTTGTCCGCCTCGAATAGATAAGAATCGCATAACAGGTAATGTTCCAACTCCATTTGTCCCAAGTTCTCCCGCAGAAAAAACACTGCCAAACGGTATCCATGAGCCGCCGTCCAAAAATCCCCGAGAGTATATCGTCCCAAAAATCTTGCGTAGCCTCGATAGTCAACACCTCGAATAGAACATAGTGCTATGCTATTTCTTGCTCCTCCCATAGGGAGAACCATTTCGCCTCGACAATATCCCGTCTAGCGAGACGCACCTTCTATAGGACTAATTGGTAAGCTGCGATGCGCACTGAGGTCGGTACTACCGGTACGTCTCAATGCCTGGGACATGGTTTCGATGTTTAGATCTCCGCTTGTCAGGAGGCCGTGTTCGGTTGATGTAGGGCTCCCTAGAGGTTTCCGTCCGGGCGACATGTTCAGTCCCTTGATAGATCCGGAGTTGCTGTTTGGAGGAGACGTCTCAGCGCCTGGCGAAGACACCGGCGATCTGATTGGGGAAGGGGATCGGTTGGCGCTCAAGGACGAAAGCGAAGTCAGACCCGCAAGATGCACCGAATCTCGGCTGCCGGCGGGAGGTCCATGCTCGGCCTGGACAACGTCGGCAAAAGAGATGAAGCTCAACCGCCGCACGTCTGCAGAATCGAGAGACCCGTAGTTGGAAGCAGATTCCTCCTTATCCGTAAAAGCAGCTAGGTCTTCTGTCCACGAGGCCGCGCTGCTGTCGTACGGTGTGGCGCCGGCCACTGCTAGTGCCGCAGGTTGATGTGAGGTGTGGGTAACAATCTCCACTGAGTCGGGGTTTAGATGGTCATCCGTGATGGCCTCTGACGAGGCGTCGAGCACAGGCGGAATATAGTTCTCTGTCTGGATGTGGGACGGAATGGCGGGCGAATTTGGTATGGCCGTGCTCTCTTGGACGTCGCGTTCGAAAATCTGAGAGCCGGCAGGAGATCCGACTCGTGGAGAGGTTGAATAGATTCCCCGACCGGGCGACGATGGTGTTTTCCGCGGTGAGCCGATGTTGACTGGCGAACCGGTCACTGACCGTCTCGTGGACGCTTGTGAGAGAGACTGAGTGGGCGGCGGACTGGGAAGTCCCGTGTCGGCTTTAGGAGGCGTCTTGATTGTCGGTTTCTCTTCAGCCTTTTTCTTCCCAAAGCCAAATAGGCTCCGCTTCTTGGACTTCGGATCGGTCTTCGCTACATCCGTTTCCCCGTCTTTCTCGTTGGGTTCTTGTATCGTCGGGGTCGAATCTCCCGTTTCGCTGCGATGTCTGTCCCCTATAGCAGGTATAGAACCTTTTTCCTGGCTGTCCTGTATGGAAGCCGGTGGCGCGAGACTCATGATGGGTGGTTAGGTCGGGTTGGCGGTTTAGAATGCGATGTCGAGGTGAATGCTGAAGTTTATGGGAAAGCCAGAGGGAAGAGTCAGTTTTGGAGTTTTGGTAAGACGATTCAAGCAATGACAGAATAGGTCATATCTGTGCAACTCCCGACTTGCGAACACGAAGTAACAAGTGCGACGGGATATGAGGGGATATGATTAAAAGGCAGGAAGAGTATATTTAGTGAAGCTCACCAATGAGTTATATTTATGAATTGAGTCCTCGGGGTCGATCTAGACAAGACAAAACGAGACCAGACCAGACCAACTGTCCAGTCTGATGCGCGCAATTGGAAGGAACCAGAACGGGACGGAGCTTCGGACTGGTGAACACAAGGCCCGGGTCTGGCTCTACTTGTGCTGCTGCTTGTTGCTGCAAGAAAGCGGATCTAGAACTCCCAAGGCAACCACAGCGCAGCGATACACGTAAAAAGGCGCAAATGTGCAAGTAGGTAGGCAGGTCCAGGTTCCTCTTTAGAAAGACCAAGACCAAGACCCCGGCGCCGAGATAACAGTGGGAACTGACGGTCGATTCTTGTCGCAGGAAACACGAGATGGGCTCCGAGACGAATGTCAATCCGGATGCAGAGTGATATGACGGGGAATAACAGGGCGTGACTCCAGGGAGGTAGGAGCTAGGTTGTAGATCGTGGGGGAGTGATGTCGTCCGTTTATTAGAAGGGATGAGCGTACATAAAAGCAGGAATTGGTACTAATGAACCCAGACTTTCTGGACGAACACTAGCGCTTAGCAGGTCTTGCTTCAGGTACTGTAGCGCACAGGGGCGTTCCTATCGTGAAAGCCCTATCGGGCTAGTACTGGTCGTAAACGGTCCAAATGACGCCAATGCGTGACGTCCAAGTGGACGAGATAGCCGGCCGTATTGAGGCTTGTTATTTTAGTCTGAAAACGTCGAGGACCTGGACGGGAAATGGCTATCCTAATATCCCAATTTGTGACCCTTTAGCCTTTTGCCATTACACTACGGCCAGTCCTCATGTAACCTGGAGGTAATTAGGAGATGCGTAGGTGAGTTATTCTAAACGGGGTCTCGCGAGTCTCCGATGTCGTGGAGCAAAAGGATGAGGGCCGCGTAATATGGTATAGCAAATGGATTAACCTCCTCTTGTTGAATTGACAATGTATGTCTCTCGAGGCGCTGGGGGGTGGACGTCAAAGAAATTTCGCAAGGTGGCTTGCTTATGTCACATGCCACATATAAAAAAGCCAATGCCCCGGTGCGCTACTATTTAGGGATACGTAGCAGTTCGTTAAGGGGCGGTAATTACCCCGAGTGAGGAACCGATTTAGCGCTCTGCACACGGCGGCTCCGGGGCTTGACACGTTCCCGTTTCTTCTGAAGGTACTTCAACTTCAATTCCTAAAGACGGTCCTTCCCTTTTGTTCAAGCATGGGATTAAACGAGAAGGACGTTATGCTGGGCGTTGGACCTGGTTCCAAGATCGAGATGTGCGGTTAATGCACAACCCCCCGGTTTTCAGCAATACTGATCTGGCAGGTTGGGAGCAAGAATCGGCGTGGGATGGGTGATGGCGACAAATGATTGGATATGTCACGACGCCGATTGCTTTTGCATAAATTTCTATACAACCAAGCTCCTAGATCCAAGATGGATCACCGATGATGACATCGTTCTTGGGCAAAACGGAAGACCCGAACCTACAACCAGGCACCGGATTCTGTTTTCACAGTAGCCTGGCAAGCCGGGCTAATCAACAACAAAGACGAACGATAATTGTCCAAATTACTCCCTCCAAGCTACTGGCTTTATCTATAATGAATGGGATACCTTCCGATCCCCGCTGTGCTGCCTGTTTAGTATAGTACTTCCCCCGGGGTCTAGAGAAGTTGACTTCTGCGACTGATCACCCGCTCCTGAGTAATCCTTCATCATATCTAATGGCATGCGGTATCAAGTCGAGAAGTCCCGTTATACATTCGACTCGAGCAAATAACTCGAGACTAAGCGAGAGTAACAAAGTTGACAGTAATAAGAGGGACATGGGCCGCAGAGGAACCAATACCAGCTCTCGCGAGCGCCTCGAGGTGTGCCACATGAAACCACCAATCTTCTCCCCAGGAAGGACGCACCTACGTCACGCTTGAGGGGTTGCACATGTGTCCGTATGCGGTTGCTGGCTGTTCGTCGGGTTTACTTACAGACCGAGTCATTCGTCCGCTTTCCATGGTTTCCCATTGCCCAATTCGACGCTGCTAAAAGTCCAGGGTCCAGACCACCTGACCTGAAAAATTAATGAGAACCAAGGGTGCTGGGGAGAGATCCTGGTGATGAATGAAGTTAGAGCTTGTTCAGTTTGTAGGTACCTAGGTACCTGGATACTTGCATCTTCCCATGGATCATGGACGTGAGCTTCGATAATTGGCTTACGTAATTAAGGGTCGGCCCGTAAAAACTCCGATGAAATTTGCATGTGGGGCGCCCTCCCTCCATCTTGGCTCCAATCGACGAAGCTATCTCGAACAGTTAGAATTCGGTCAAAACGGGACTGTGATAGGGGAAAAGAGAGACAGCCACGACATCCTAACCTTCTCGCCAATTTCGAGACTCCCCTTCATCCGCCTCCACCAGCTACAGATCCCTATCACGATGGAAGTCCGGCCGCTCCTGAGGCCGCTGAGCGTCCTCGCCACCTCCTCGACGACGACCACCACCACCGCCGCAGGCAGCATCTCCCGGGCGGTGGCCGGACAAAGGCGGCAGCAGTCGACGGCATCGCGGACGAAGAAGGCGCTCAAGATCCCGCCGCACCCGTCCTTCCTGACGCCCCCGTCGGGGGCAAGCCACGTGGTGTTCAACCCGCCGCCGTCGGCGCCGTCGGTGTACCACACGCCGTTCAAGTTCCTGCCGAAGTCGGACCCGCGGCGGCAGGCGAACCTGGCGCAGCTCCTCCTTCGAAACGCCGCCTCCCCGTCTCCCACCATCCCCTCCTCGCTATCCTCCATCCCCACCTCATCACCATCATCAACGCCGTCGACGTCGGAGGACCCGGCAGCAAAACTACCCCCGACGCTGACGGCCGACGAGCACGAGCGGTCGCAGCCCCGGCGCAACGTGACGCGTGAGCAGGTCGAGGAGATGCGCGCCCTGCGGGCCGAGGACCCCGCCACGTGGAGCGTGCACAAGCTCGCGGCGCGCTTCGGGTGCACGCCCTGGTTCGTCATGATGTGCTGCAAGAGCAGCGCCGAGCACCGGGCGGCGGAGCGCGCGCGCAAGGAGGCCATCCGCGCGCGCTGGGGCCCCGTGCGTGCCCTGGCCCGCGAGGAGCGCCGCAAGCGCAAGACGCTACTACTCAGGGGCGAGTTGTAAGGTTGAGGTCGGATGGGATGAGGATGGTATGGTATGATATTACCCACGCATTCATGCAAACGCGAGGCGGCACGACACGATGCGATAACGGCTTGGTTATGGACGCGAGAGGATGCCGCGTTCGCCGTGGTAGAGTTGCGGGTTATGAAAGGGGGTAACATAAGGGGTAGTGGTGATGATGGATGTTGAACGAAGTAGCGGGTGCGGATACGAGCGCCGGGGTGTCAGGGAAGGGGTGTACATCTGCGTGTCTGTTGCCGCCTGATACTATCTCTACTCGTGAGCTGGTGGGATGGTACGGACGAGCAGCAGGGAGACGGGGCTTGGTTCCTGCAGATACGCTCGAAAAGAAGCCGTGCAGAGGGCCCAACGTAGGGAGAGAACAAATCTGTATCACAGACACATGCGAAACAGCGTTGAACATGGTTGGCGGCGAAGAGGGATTGCAACCGGATGGGCCATCGCCGCCTCATGCACCTATGGGCCGTGGTGGTCATCCAAGACCCCTTTCAGATACAATGCACATCATACGTAAAACACTCGGTCGATATATTAGGTAGCTAGTCCTCGGCCTCAAAATAAATACTGCGTAAAAACTGAAATTACGATATCGATTGGGCCCCCTTCGGTGGGCTCGCCTATGTGCCTGCGTACGGCAAATTCATATCCCAAGTATGTGTCTATCCATGAGTCCAGTCCCGTCCCTATCCCTCGCATTCCGCCCGAAGACGTGCTTCGTTCGCCATATCACTACGCGGCCTTGCCGATACCTACCTCATCTACTGCCTAATTATCGCAGAGGCAGCTTGCCCTTATTGCCTCCTCCGTTCCCACTAGCCGCCGCCGCTGCCGTATTGGCCTCATAATCTTTCTTCCCGGGGATCACCCTCCAACACCAGCCGCACCAGCTGCGGGCGCGCCCCGAGACCTCGCGGCCCAGGACGTGGCCGCTGTGCCGCTCGTCCTCCCACTCGGGGACGCAGGCGCCGACGCGCACGATGCGCACCAGCTTAGTCTTGACGACGCCGCCGATGCCCTCGATCTCGTGCCTCGCGTACCCCGGGCGCTGCTGGGACGCCGGCGTTGGCGTCCGGCGGAAGTCGGGCGAGCTGCTTAGCGGCGGCAGCCAGGAGTTGGCGCTACTACTACTACTCCCGGCGTTGCTGCTGACGCCGGTCTCGGGCGTGTGGGACCTCGAGCTCTGGGAGTTGGAGGAGTGGTTGGAGCCGATAGACGCCGCGTAAGACCAGGAGGGCGGCGGCGTCGAGGGCCCTTTGTTGAGAAGGTCAACTTCTCGGGCGTCTTCGGCGTCGCAGTCTGTCTCCTGCTCACGCTCCCTAGCCGCGCTGCACGCCTCTCCGCGTCCGCAGATCACACCGCGGTCGCCTTCGCCAATGCCGGTCCCCACGCCGCCGATGACGTCGCCGTATTGACTGCGCCACTTCCAGATCCTGTAGGGGAAGGGTCAGTTGCGCTTACGATGTATAATATATGCATGTAACATATGGACACATGAGAAAAAAGAGCATTGAAGATGGAAGAAATTCGGGAAGCGGGGAGGTAAGTATATGGGAGTGTCCGTACGACTGATAGTCATGGTCCGCGCCTCGTATACTCCGTCCGCAGGGCTGGCACAGCCAGACGCCGTCGCTAGCGCACGTGCATATCGCGCGCTGCATCTCGTCGGCATCCACAGGCGTATCCGGTCGCAAAGGCGGCCTTACAAGACTGCCGAGTGGGGCCTTGGTACACGGGATGCAAAGGCGGCGGTGTCTATCGCGAAGCACGATGGGGGCCGGCGGTTTGATGGCACAGTTCTGTTTACGTTGTGACACGTTAGACAACGAGGCTGCTCTGCATATAGGCATGTATAGGCAATGGGGAGGAGATCACGTACTCGGCAAACAACCCGCGCGCACCGGCGACATTCGGCCACCATGTCGCGGGCACATCTTCCGCTCTTGCTGCTGTAGTCACCGCGGCCATCTTCCATATAGTACCAGTTGCAGGCTCTAGCGCGATAGCGGAACGCGTCCTCGGGATCGATCGGCAGGTTGTCATTCTCGCAGTGTAGGGTGTGCGTGACGAGCGAGCTGCGGTACTGCAGCAGTGCCCCGCGAACCTGCCGGCACGTGCGCGCCAGGTTGTCGAGGGTGTTTAGGTCGAGCGATGACGCGATCGCCATGACGATACTGGGGTTCCGTGTCAGCCTTATCCCCTTCCAGGCCCATCCTCCCGGAGCAGTCTAGGTAGTGTAGACGGCTTGGGTTGGGATGAGCCCGGCCCTGGGATGTCTGCAGAGAAGGAACGTGGTGTATAAGGTTGACTATGCCTACGGATAACATCCGAGAGCCTCGGTCATAGCATTCTGATTGGGGTTTTCCCGGGTTGCCAGCGGCTTCGAGGGATCAACGCCCGAAAGGGATGATCCATTGTTATCAGACGTTGTAGCTGACGGAGCTGAGCTCGCAGCCATTGACGCCTCCTTTGCTTGTCCGTTGTGCCACTCCGGGTTCACACCGTGAAGGTGATAATAGCCGTTTGTCTTGGGCGGCTCCGTTTCTTCGTCAAGATCTACGAACAACGCCATGGTTGTGCTACGTGTGATGTAGGAAGCAAAAGGGATCACGATGTCACGTCCGATAAGGAGTCGGATAAAGGGATTGGTAAGGAGGCCTTTCAACGACAGGGTATCGGGATGGGGATGGGGAAACAAGAGACGAGAAAGATCAACAAGGCATTCGTAGAGCAATACCCGTGTAGATGTATATGGATAGGTGTCTAGAGGGAAGGCCTTGAACTCAGATGAGGTAACGTTGATGCAACGGAATTACAAAGAGAAAGGAGCTCTCTTCCGCAAAGGCTTCACCGGCCTCCAAACCGGTTGATGTCGGTTCTTGATAATTGATTGACAGGCAACCCGCTATCATGTGGGTCAGTTAGTTTCTCTTTAGTGCACCCTAGTTAACCCCACCTCGGGGCCCTCAGGTATTTAGTAGGTTATCTACTGTAGTGAAGTTCACTAGACTGTCCGAAATCATTGCAAACCTCGTTCCTTACGTACTTATTTAAGTCGGTCACGCATACGAGGGACACCGCTTGTTACGTACAGAGAGGGAAAGCATGATGTTCTAATTCTTGCAGGTGTCAGTTAATCGGGTTAAACCGGTTTTGTAAGGTTAGACTACTGAATGGCGTTTTGAAGGGGGGTCGGTCAGTTGCGCCTCAGGTCTCAGCCTACAGTAGCTCTAGGGGCCATCGTCGAAACTCTTGTGTGAGCCCGGCTTCCGGTAAAGCGCACGTGGACGGTTATAGCTATTTTCGGATGTCCTAACTACATAGGTAATAGGCGGCCCCATGGAAAGATTCTGGTCCGACCCGCCAAGCCCCTACTCGACCCGTGGGAGTCCCAGAGTCGGTCAGTGACAGCTCATATACGTGTATGTATGTGGACGACGAGGCAGGTAGAAGTCTAGGCTTCAGTAGAACTCCTGGGAGCCTTCACCGTTTATTCCAGTGACCCGCAATCAGACACTCGCTCGATTGCGGCTTCGAGTCGAAGCCACTGCCGATATGCATCTGTAATTAAGTGTATGTTACAGGAAGCCTGCAGAGGGGAAATGGAGAAAGATGTGTGAACGGAGAGAAGCTATCTACAGAAGACTGACTTGTTGAAGGTCTATATATTTGGGTGACCAGCCTCAGGTTGCTGCTCCCGCAACAATATATGAAGTGAACGACGCATTTGGATATTGCTACAAACTAAACGGAATCTATATTGTATACCCCGTCTCATCATATATGCTTCCCTTTCCCCCGACTTGGCTGAACGGCCCCGTACGCCAGGACGGAATCTGAAAGGGTTATCAGATCATCTGATAACCCTCTGCCTTATATTAGTCGAATATGGATATGAAGCCGCCCTAAAATGCGGAGCCGCTAGACGTTATTTCATGAAGCCTCCCTACTAGCACTAAACATAGGCTCGCCTGAATTACATTGGTAGTCTAGACTCGGTAGTGTGCATCCTCTAACCAAACCTCCGAGAGTCCTTTACAGAGGGTAAAATTAATTACGTAGCCATATTCCCGTCATCAACCTCTCTCTTTCTTATCCCAGATAGTGAATGTCCCAGTTCTCTACCTATTACCCATGAGGCCACCCTTGGTAGCCCAGCGGCGGTAGTAGTTATTGCTTGCTTTTCTGCCTACCACTCTCCAGGCTACTAATCAGCTACCTAACTACCAGGCAAACACCATGAGCGCCGGGTTGAGCGCGACGGGCAGCAAGAAGTGGCATACGACGATGTTGCCGAGAGGCCAGACGGAGGCGAAGTAGCTGATGCGCCACTGGGGCGGGAAGACGTGGACGCCGCAGATCATGAGCGCGGCGGCGCCGAGGCAGAAGACGAACGTGCCCTTGAACCGCCGCAGCAGGCGCGGCAGCTCCTCGACGAAGTTGACCCGCTCGAGCTCCTTGGCCGTCGCCCCCCATGTCATGTCGATGCTGAAGAAATGGCTCAGGATTGCCTGCGACACGTGCAGCGAGATGCCGCCGAGGAAGATGGAGATGAGGGGGATCCACTTGAGGTTGTCCCAGACTGTACGTTGTCAGTATACGTACATATGTATGATCTTTGGCTATTACGAGGTGAACAGGGGAGATGCTATGAGTTTTTT